>JAIUCT010006889.1:0-39232 GCA_021307375.1 Tetraneura akinire
TTCATTCTGAATTTTTCTTTTTATTGGGTTATTCCGTATTAAGGGGTCTTTTCTCGGTTTCAAGTTTTTCGAAAGATATTTTGGGCAATTTGGAAAAATTGAAGGAACTGCTTCTTTTTTTAGACGAGGTATTTTATACAAAGCCTATAAGACATTAAAACATATTAAGAAAAACTAATAATTTTCTTAAATTAACTAGAAAATAATTTTTAAAAATTAGAAACCTTTTCTTAAAATTTATTTAATTAAACAAAACAATTTATTTGTATTTAAAATTAGTATAAATAGGAAAATACCAAATATTCTAAGCTAATCTATAATTTTATTGCAGCAAAAGTACATTTTCAATATTATATTATAAATTCATATTATTATATTATTCATTAATCATTATATAATAAGCTATGTAAGTACTATATTTTAAAAATTTGATAAGTACTTAATGAATATACGAGTTGTAGTTATTGTTAAATCCAATCACTAAAATAGGTAGTTATGAAAAATGAAAAATAGAAGTTAGATAATTATACTCAACTAACCTCTGCTAGGACTTTCCCATTCGCATCTGCCATAGTTGAAATAAGTAAAATTTAAAATAAAAATTGGACGTTAGAAATATAATTACATATTTTACATAACACATTGAAATTAGGGGGAAATTGTGTACCTATATAAAACTGTAAAGTATATTATTTCCAAAAAAAATTTGCGCAGGGGTCCCCTTGTAAAATGCGTTTTTAATTTTAATGTTAGGTATCAAAAAAAATAAATAAAAAGTGTTAGAATTTTATATAGTGCATTGGAATTATGGGGAAATTGTGTACCTACATAAAATTGCAAAGTATATTATTTCCAAAAAAATTTCAAAGTGTTTCATTTCGAAAAAAAATTTGCACAGGGGTCCCCCTATAAAATGCGTTTTTAATTTTTAGACGAGAACAAAAAAATAAACTATATACCTAAAAAGTATCTATTGAAAATCCTACTCAGAATATTGGAGATAGAAAAATTTGAATTTTTTATATATTACATTGAAAGTACTTGTAAATTTCGTATATAAAAAATTTTCACAGGGGTCCCTTTGTAAAATCCGTTTTTAAATTTTGTTTACAAAAAAAAATTCCACCGATTTAATATAAAAATGGAAGTGTTAGAAATATAATTACATATTTTACATTGTACATTGAAATTACGAGGAAATTGTGTACATAAAATTATAAAGTATATTATTTCCTAAAAAAATTTGCTCAGGAGTACCCTTGTAAAATACGATATAGTAATATAATGACATTTATTATTAATATTTTAATAAATTATGTATGTAATATACCTAATAGATGATTATTAAAATTCTCAAATATCTACTGTACAAACTATTTTAAATTATCATAACTTATGTAATATAATAATTTTAAATAACTATAACTATAAGTGATTATTAAAACTAATAATTAATGATAAATAAAACTATTTCTTACCAATTGTCAAAATTTCAAAATCTTCACTATAATCACAGTACGGAAAATCAATTTATAGGTACACTTATTAACAAAATAACGTTTTATATTATATTACAAAAAAAAATATATATATATATATATATATAAATTTATATAAATAAATAATGTATAATAAATAATATAATTATTAAAAATTATATAATAAATTAAAATAATTTAAGACGAATAAATTGATGTCAAAAGCCGCACTTCACAGTTTGGATACCAAAGACATCCTGATTAAGATATTGGTAAAATCCCCGATGCTAAATAATTATTGGACATTAAACATAATATATTAATAAACTAATATTATACGTGGAAAAAATATAATACCGGACTTTTATTATATAGTGAAGCCCACCAACAAGTAATTTTTGATTACAGTAACATAAGAAAAATAGAATCACATATCAATAGCCTTGAATTACAAAGCATTTAATACAACATTAAGTACTATATAAAATGTGATTATATTTCTTACACTATAATTTTTGGGGAATTTTTTTTTTTGTAACATTTATAAATTATAATTAAAAACGTATTTAACAAGGGGATCCCTGCTTAAATTTTTTTGGATATAATATAAATTACAACTTTATAGTTTATAATGTACTATATAAGTATTATAATTATTCTTTATGATTATAGTATAGTATAGTGTAGTATTCAATATTTAAACGTTCACGGGCATGAATAAATATAATAATATACTGTTAAATGTTCACATAATATGTCATATAGTATTGGTCGAACAAATTAAAATCAAGTACAATAGATAGGTAATATAATTTATTAATATTATACGCACGGCGAAAACGCGGCTGTGTGGGGCCAGCCGTAGGTTTTTCTGGTTAAAAATATAAATACGCCAGTCGTACTGTACTTCGAGAGTCACAACTCTCTATATACGAACAAGGCGTCTGTATGGTGAATAGTTAATCATATATATATATATAAATATATTTAATCATGATAAGACCTAATATCTATAAACCATTATGCTATGCACGCCGATGCACTTCCCTATATCTCCCGTGTTAAATAACGTTCCCTTCGTTTCGCCGTTAGCATTATTATGAGAACGAACTCCAAGAAATAATAAAAATAAACTGTCCGCTGTAATAGTAATACAATAATATTACGTTTACATACCTAATAATGTATTAACCACTAACAAGTAACAAGAACAACTAATAATTATATTTATTATATAAATGCTATTGACTATTACTTATCGTCTCTATGAAATTTTCAAATACGAACAGATAAATTCTATAAATAGATTGGATAATTCCGACATACATCCGATATTATCGACGTATATTCAAGCGGCCTAATAAATAATATGATTAAAACTGGAAAACAGAGTTACCATAAAAGTTATATCTTATATTCTTATATAAATTGTAACATAATTTAATACGAATTCTGTCAGTTCATATCAATGCATTAATTCCGGGACATATTGAAGTCCCGATAAAGATTTTCGGGATAACGGGAGAAATTTAAAAAACCGGGACGTCTGGACACCCTACAAGTGGGTAGTCAAAATAGTCAAATCACTCAAATGTCTCAAATCTGTTATATTAAATGATGAAATTTTGATAAATGATAATAGTCTGTTACGATAACCATTGATAATGAACATCTATTATCAATCGATAACAGACTATTCACCACGGACTAATATACAGGACTGGTAACGAACAGACAGGAGGGTTTGGGGGCTGTCTACAAAATGGAACATATGTGGCGGGGTACGTGGGAGAAAACTACCTACTAGCAACACAACCGCCATCTAGTGATTAACCTCCGAAATGATTTTGTATATAAATCGCAGACGATTTAAATTTACAACCACGGACTAAGTATATTAGTCCGTGCTAGAAACTAAAAAGTTATATACAATAGGTACCAAATAAAAACATTATGCACATAATATGAGGTACTCAATATTTATTAGTTATTTATGTTAACAATTGATATAATTTATAATTATACTTATGCAATACGTTGTTAAAGTTAATAGTAATAATTTCTTTATTCTAATTAAATTTTTTTAAATGGTATATAAATGTGCAATTATTAAGTGTAAAAGTCGTAAGACTACTGGCTCTAGTACTAAATATACAATTTTTCTTTGTCAAATTAATGTGTAAAAGTCGTAAGACTACTGGCTCTAGTACTAAATATACAATTTTTCTTTGTCAAATTAATGGATTTAATATCGTCTGAAATAATGATCATTTAGATTTTACCAAATTATTTTTAACCATTCTGACTACAATAATATATTATTAATTAATAATTATAAAAAAAAAAAATTTTGTGTTGGGTGCTCTTATACTGGATGTATTTTCATTAATTACGATTAATGTTGAAGTAAATGCTGTTAGTAATTCATGCATTTTGTTCTTATAACGTTTATTGATTATACATATACAATACATATATAAATGATTATTATTAGTATATTACAACAAATAAGGTCAAAACAATATTGTGAATTGTACATCATTATTAATATTGTTTTTAATATAGGTACCTAATATTAATTAGTTAGGCTTATGGTGTTTGTGATACATAACTTTTAATAGGAACTAGGAAAGTAATAAAGTAAATAAACTAATAACCATGACAAAATAGATCTATTTTGTCATGCTAATAACTAATAATCTACAATATAATGTAATTTACTAATTTGTAGTTTTCAATAGTAGTTCAATGATAGAAATACTAGATGGAGGTTGTGTTGCTAGTAGGTAGTTTTTTCCCCCGTACCCCGCTCCATATGTTCCATTGTGTGGACATGTTATTTTGCTCGTTTCCAGTCCTGTATATTAGTCCGTGCTATTCACAAATCACAATATTATGATAACAGAGTGTTATCAAAACTAAATACCCATAAATCATAATCACGGTTGGAGGTATCTAGTATCTACTCCGTAATCTTAACACAGATTTTTAAACTAACGTTAGTCGAAAAACGTTTACAATTTCATAACTTAATAACTTAACACGTTCGCGGTCAATTACTGCTATAGCAGTAGGTAATTTAAATTTTGATGTAATAGGTCACTACTGCTATAGCAATAATTTACAAACATTTAAAATCGGCATTACTGTTTATGCAGTATTATTTTCAATGATATTAAGTTAAACTAGAGATTTGACTGACCTATTACGTTCACACACATGTTTGGGCACAGATAAATATAATGACATAAAACGAATTCTATTTTTGTATTCCCTGTGGGTATTTTCATTAATTTAATCGTGTTTTATTTTATCAATTTATTCGATGTTCGAACTCAATAATACAATATTTTTCACTTGTCGTTAGTTCATTAATATATTAGTTCATGTTATATTGTGTGCCGTGTGCGTAGCAATAGAAGTGAACTTGTAATTTTCGTTTTACGTTTACGTACTTAATGCTTATTTACAAAATTTAAATAATGGACCGTTCTAAACAAGATATAGAAGAGTTTTTGGATGAAAGTTTGGAATTTGATTCCGATACTTCTGAATTGTACGATTCAGATGCAGACCCCGAATATCTACCGCAAATAATCAACCAAAACATTATTTCTTCAGGTAATAATAATTATACTATTTCCGCGGGTTCATCGCGCACACTACCATTACTAAATACCTACACTAAATTCATCTGATGACGAATCAATTTCTGAAAGTTCTAGTGATAGTAGTGATGATGAGGTTGATAGTAATTTTTGGGAATAAACGTATTTAGATATTCCCGACTTCAATTTTTGTAGACATAAAGTTGGAATACAATTTGAAATTAATGACACCGCTCGTAACAACCCGATTGAAATTTTTAAACAATTTTGGACAAATGAAATTATCGATATTATTGTACGTTCAATAATACATATGGAGAAAAAATGAAAGTAAAAGATCGTCCTCATAAAAAAGGTTGCAGAACAACAAATTTCAAGGAAACTTGTTCTGAAGAAGTTCAACATTTTTTTGCATTGTGTCTCCTTGGAGGTTCTGTAAAATTTTTGGTCGTAAGAGATATGTTTTCTGATAACCCATTGTACTACCATCCTATTGCGCGTTATGTTATGTCAGGATGAAGGTTTTAAAAAATACTACCACTTTTTAGTGTTGAATATGCGAATGATATAAATCCATTAGTTAGTTCCCATGAAAAAAATGTATCCGATTTTTGATATGCTTATTCAAAACTTCCAAAACTTATATTTTCCTGATGAAAATCTATCTCTTGATGAGTCTTTACTTCTACATCGAGGTCGGCTAGTCTGGCGACTATATATTAAAGGCAAAAAGGCCAAATATGGTATGAAGTTCTATGAACTTTGCACACATGATGGCTATGTTTTAAACATTGATATGTATAAAGGTAAAAATACGTCTACAGTTATTGAAGGTGTATCAAATGTTGACAGTATTGTATTGGAACTTATGAAACCGTATTTAAATAAAGGACACGGCCTTTATATGGATAATTTTTATAATAGTGTCACTTTATCAAATGCATTACTCGAGAAAAAAACACATTCGACGGGAACATTAAGAAGCAACCGCAAAGGAAACCCGAAAGAAGTGACTGCCAAAAAATTAAAACGCGGAGAACATATTTGGAGTCGAAATAAACATGTGTACGTGTCAAAATGGAAGGATAAAAGAGACGTGTTATGTATTACAACTAAAAATCACCCAAAAATCGTTTCTACAACAAATAAATATGGTATCAAAAAAAAACAAACCACAAGAGATAGAGGACTATAATACATTTATGAGTGGTATAGATCGTTCTGACCAGATGGTAAGTTACTATTCTTGCCCCAGAAAAACCGCTAGATGGTATAAAAAGGTGTTATTCCATTTACTCGATATAACAACATGGAATTCATATTTTATTTTTAAAAAACATTTTGGCGTATCAAACGTAAGTTTCAAACAATTTCGTGATTTACTTATCAAAAATTTAATTGGCCTTCCAATAGAAACTACAGCAGCAGAACTTTTTAAAAACAAAAAAATAAAAAAAGAAGCACCTGAAAATAACCATTATGCAGAAAAAATACCTCATCCACCAAATTTCAAAAGACAAACATATTTCAAAAACTGTAAGCAATGCTATAAAACCAAAATAAGGAAACAAACATCATTCCAGTGTAAAAGTTGTGGTGAACCTATTTGTCCAGATAAGTGTTTTGAAGAATGGCACAGAGGCTTGAATAAATTTTTATTTTTTACATTTATAATAACATGTTTTTTTATATGTAATACAATTAAATATGGTATTTTTTCTTATACAATTTATAAAAATGTATATCATTAATAATATAAATACATTCAAAGAAGTAATATAATTTGTTTTTTTATTATTTCAGTATTTTTAATATTATATCTATTATTACTGTAATAGCAGTAATGACCTATTTTATAAAAAAATTATATGCTATAGGTCATTACTGCTATAGCAGTATCAAAATATTACTGCTATAGCAGTAATAAAAAAGTGATTTTCTGAGGTGGGTACATGAATAATATAGAAATATTAGGTGTCCGTGAACGTGTTAAATATGTTTCTATCTGCTTGAAAATGTAGCGTTCTACGATTATGAGTTTAGAGCGAATGGTCCACTATGAGTAAGACTCTATAAATATTTTAATATAGCTTTACTATGTGCGAAGCCACCATTCCAGCGGCCCTGTGCCCCTATCGTACCAAAAATTTGACCGGCCCACAAAAATTCAAGGGTGGGGCAATTGCCCCCGCCTGCCCCCCCAAATGACGCCACTGAGGTACTGAACAAATAATAAATTCCTACACATATTTGCTATTTGCTAAATAGTACCTTTTTGGATAAAAAAAAACCTATTTGATGTTAAACAATTATTATTTGTATAGGTAATTGGATAAAAATAATATAATTACCACAGGAATACAAATTTATATATCAATTATTTGATATAATATATATATTAGTTAATTCTAAAATTATATGTATTTGTATATTTTTATTACATAGGTAATTTAAATATACTGTTGTCTGTTACTGTAAATTACTTACCATTAATAAGCATTACTGCATTAGTATTATAATATTGTTTGTATTTTGATGGAATAAACTTATCATTATTATTAATATCAGCTTTAATTAAGGTGATAACTTGTGAATCGAGTTTGTGATCATTACACAACTTGTAATCATCAACATTAAATTGGTTTTGAATATTCTTAAAATACAATTTAAAATATCAATTTAAAAGATCATAATATATTAAATTTCTTATTTAGTAATGAACTTACCAAATCATATTTAGCATTATCAATAAAATGTACATTAAACAATTCTTTGATATTCTATAAAATAAATAAGTAGGTAATATTATAATTATTTGATATACATTTATCTCCATAACTCCATATAGTATAGGTCGTTTTGTAATTATACAATTAAATAAACTTACAGGACAAGACGCATTTTTATCATCTATAATAATTGTGCTGTCTATTTCATGTTTGAGGTTATTCTGATCATTCAATTTCTAAAGTAATTAAAACATAGACAAAATTACTTTATACATATTAAAGTTAATAACTTATTGACTATTATGCAGTTGGAATGCACTTTTTAGATAATATAAAATATGGTGTTGAACTACAAAAAATCAACTATGGCCGAATTTACAATTTTAGTGTAACCCATCAATCCATCACCCGATGATAAATAAAAATTGCATTAAAACACATACACAAACACATGTAATGTTAAAATTACTCATTTTCACTTACCTACTTTAGTTCAGTGTAATTTAAACTATTACATAAATAATTTAGGATCAACACCTAATATTTTCACTAGGGCAGTTGCCATACTTAGATATAGGGATAAGGAATCGGCGCCACTGTTTACATTACCATCAAAACAGGTGAAATATTAATTATGTTCCTATTTATATAGATATTATAAATCATTTTAATATTAATTTAGACCTACCACCTACTTATATAGTAATAAAATTTAAACTTACAGAACAAGAAGCATTTTGATCATCTATAATCATTGTGCTGGCTATTTCATGTTTGTGGTTAGTCTGATCACTCAATATCTAAAAGAATTAAAACATAGACAAAATTATTTTATACAAATTATAGTTAATAACTTATTGATTATTATGCAGTTTGAATGCACTTTTTACATAAAATTATTAAAAATAAAATAGATAAATAAAAATAGTTAAATATTAATTATGTACCTACATATTTATATAGGTATTATAAATTATTTTAATATTTATTAAAATACTATATATTTAGTAATAAAATTTAAACGTACTGAACAAAAAACAGGGTCAGGATCATCAATTTTTTCATCGCTTTCATCATTATTATTAGTGACTGGTTGTTTATTAAATAAATCTTGAATATTATGGCAGAATTTTGCTAGACATTGGGTATTTTTATTTAATAAGAATTTTGCTACTTCATTTAATTTAACTTTCTTTTATTTCGCTCTCCAGCTGCTCCTCCTTTTTTCTTTTTAATAATTTTATTCATTATATGGTTAAATGCAGAAAATCTAATACGAATTATACTATGTGTGACACTCTACAGACTTAAGAGGACGCCACACCACTCGCAATTCGAGCATAAAAATTATTTCACGCGGAACAAACTTGTACAGGCTGTATTAATGATATATTTACCAAATTTATATATTACGTAGAGGAGAACTTTATTTATGTCGTAGCGTTTTTATTTTTTTGGTATTTATTAAATATATTAAGTTATTAATATGTGAAAATTCAATTTTTTGTTGTTTTTTTTATTTATTTATTGGGAATGATTGAGACAAGTTATCAAAAAACTAAAAACGCTACAACACAGATAATGTTCTCATTTATATATCATGAAAATTTGGTCATTTTATCATTAATACAATCCGAGTAAGTTTGTTCCCCGCAAAACAGTTTTTGTTGTATAAACAATTTAAAATTTAGTTTTATTTATTTCCCTGGTGGCGTCAATTGCAACTACAGCTCAATATGTCTCCCACCCCGTTCAAAGCACGAACAGATAATATTGTCGTCGCCGACTAGCAGTGGTCGAAGTGGGGTAAAATAAGTGGAGGGATGCCCAACTATTAAAAGGAATTTAATAATTTTATACGTTACAGTTCCATTGATAACTTCTCCCCCCCCCCCCCCCCACCAATAAATATGTTCCATTGTTTTTTATATTTTATAAGATTTAAGAAGTTTAAAAGAATAATTAAAGAAATCTATTATAAAAACAAACAAAAAATATATATATATATAAAATCAAAATTACCTTTATATTATATTTGTAAACTTAACAAATAATAATAACAATATATGATAACTGAATAAATTACAATAAAATAATAGTATTACATCAAATTCCAAAGATTTTCATAATCAGTATTAAATTTCATTGGTTGTTTGGGAACACATTGTGTGTAGTCAGCACTTCTTTTTCCTTTAGAAATCCAAGACTGAACATAAGGACTTGAATTAAATTTATTAAGTGGTGGACCAACACATTTTATCCATAATAGATCAGACACACGTTGAACTTCTAGTGAATTTCGAATATCATTATGTATAATGTTCATGGAACTAAAAAGTCTTTCACATTCAGCTGTAGAAACAACTAAGGTGTTCACAGCTTGAATAAGAGATTTAAGATTATTAGGTATAACAGATTTATTATCTAAATACTCTCGAAACCCTTTGACTGCATCTCTTTCATTTAATTTAAAAATTTTTGATAATACTTTAATTTCTTTATTTCCATGTAAAATATCAACTTCTGAAGGCCATTTGATGGGATTCAAAATATCTAACAACTCAATAAATGTATCATATTCATTAGATGAATTTGTAAATGATGAAACATGGGATGATGTAAAGCTCATCATTCTAGTTTTAAGATTTGTAGCTAAACTACGATAAAACTGGTTATAATTTATTTTATTTTTATCACTTTTATGAAGTGAAACATTTTTAAATGTCAAACTAGATTCTGCTTCTTCAGCATTTTTATAAAATCCATCATTACATTTTTCAGACATAGATTCAAAAACAAGAATTTGTCTTCTTATTAAATTATGAGCATCAGGTAAAGTTATAGATCTTTTTTGTAGTTCTAATGAAAGATCAGATAATTCAGTAAGAGCATCAAAAAAAAGACCCAAATTTAAAACAAAATCAGTTGAAGTAATTTTTAATTTTAAACCGTTGAAAGTTGATTTTTCTTTTGTTGTTCTAAATTCATCTAAACTACTTTCATGAAAATGTTTAAAAAGTGCTTCATAATTTCTCCAGACAGCCCTAACTGATCTCAAACTTGAAGCTACCCATCTTGTATTTAAAATTCTACCAATTGAAAGAAATTGTAAGTCTAGTTCTTTAGCACACTTTTTTAAGCCATATTGATTTTTTGGTGAAGCACTATATAGAGCATAAAGAGAGTCAAAAAATATTTTAAAATGATTAATGCCAACTACTTCATTTGCTACATCATCAACAGCAAGCTCTAGGCGATGATTAGAGCAATGCCATACAATCAAATCAGGATATTTATTGGTTAAAAGTTTTGCAACACCAGCTTTTCGACCAATCATATTTGAAGCGCCATCACATGCAAAGCAAATAAAGTTTTTGATGAGGTATTCATGAGTAAAATTGTGCTTAGCTAAACATGATAAAAGATTACATACTATTGTTTCTGATTTTGTATTATTTAACTCAATTAAATCTAAAAAAAAAGTAATAGGTTCTAAACAATTTTTTACATCAGTAGAAGCTTTTATACAAATTACTAAACAAGTTGTTTTTGACACAGAAGTAGCTTCATCAATTAATATTGATATTTTAATATCATTTTCAATAATAAAATTTGTAACTTTTAATTTCATTTCTGTAGCTATATGACTAGATATATTAGCACAAGAATGATCACTGTGCAAAATGCGACCCATGTCAATTCCATTTAATTTTTGAAGTTCTATATCATAAGCTAAATCAGTAAATGGTCTAGACTTTTTAACAATATTATATACTGTATTAAATACTCTAATAGTACTTTCAAATTTAACATTGATTCCCTTAGAAATAGCAGAAGGCAAAATATTTTTTTCTTGCGTTTTTAAAATCTGTTCACACTTCTGATGACATTCACTAATTTTATGTTTATGAATTTTTTTTCTTAAAGATTGCCTTTTTTCACTGTCAGTTTTTCCATATGGGTTTATATTACAATTTACCCATTCGTTCGAGAATCTAATTCCTTGTATTTTATATGTAGCTAAGTTTTGAACATTCTTACAAGTACTGCAGCCTATATTTTTATTTTTCATTACTAACCAAGGATATTTAGAATAAAATGATAAATACATTTCATTGGTCCAAATACTTGGAAAATCATTAGCTTTATAATCAATATCATTAATTAAATCTTGATCACTATCACTACTATTAACATTTAAATCACTATTTATTACATTTATATCATTATATGCTTTAATACCTTGTGCGTCACTAGAAACATTTTCTTCAGAATTCTCAGACTTCTCAGACTTCTCAGACTTCTTTAGCCAATTTACTAAAGACATATCTGTATTTTATAATTACAACACAGAACACAGTAAAAAATTAAAATTAAAAAAGTTAGTTAAATAGTTATTGTCATAAAAATAAGTAAATAAATAGGTACCTATATAGTATATTGTAGAATGTAGATACTATAACACTACTTAAGTACTAACTAGTAACTAACTAGTATAATACATATTACATAATTACATATCATATTAATAAATATAAGTAATTGCAATAGGTACTTGTTATAACGCGCACATATGATTCCAGATTCCATAATATGATTGATATAAAATCAAATCAATTAATAACAAAGTGTCGTAACAATGAGAAAAAAATATTTAATTTTAAAATGATGACTAGGTTGGTATGTGCCATGTGGTATTAATGTGTTAAGTTATTAATATGTTATTATTTGCTTTCCCACTGTATAATTTATTTCGAACCGGTCAAAAATTATAATATAAATATAAAAATAAACGTTGAGACGGCGAAAATTTGTTTCATTTCAATACATATTAAGTTTATAGTATAGGTATTGTAGCGCACGTGCGTAGTTTAGGTATACCTATGCGGGCGGCATAATGGTTTAATACTCGTGGGATATGAGATATGTCTCAAACGTTTTTAGCATATCTATAACTTTACGTTATATTACCTTCATTAATTTATTTTATTGTCGTTTTCACTGTTGTTGCGATAGCGTCCACAAACAATTCTATGTTAAAAATAAATTATAATAAATTTTCTAATAACAATAAGTAATATTTAGTAATAATATACATTTTATTAAAATACATGAACCATTTTTTTTTATAATTATTTGTATATTGGTGATATAAAAAGTTAACGAGGGATGCTTTTTTATGGGCATAAGAAGTGGTGGGATGGATTTTGTTTACTAAAAAAAGTGGTGGGATGGCATCCCTCTGTATCCCCCCCCAATTCGACCACTGCCGACTAGTGAATTCCATTCGCCAATAACTATTATAATAGTCTGCGACTCGAAAAGTGTCTGTACTGACTGGATGAGGTCCGGGGTACGTCGGCAACTAACCGTCACTTTTCCGTGTCGCGGACTATAGGTACCGTGCAAGTGGACGCTAGCGCTACCTGGTTGATGTATTACAAGTTCTTTTATTACATAAATTATCTAGTACCTACTGATATTCATGATAATATCTATTTTTTCATAATAATTAGTAATTAGTACTTGTTAATATTACTATCTACTATTTAGTATTTACTTGTCTGATTGAAATTTAAATGCTTTATTTTAAAATTTAACTTTTAAGTAATTTGTGTTTTTAAATATTACTATTTGTTTAATTTCTGTGAACAGTGATCACTAGTCTATAAATCTAGGTAACTGTTTTGTGGCTGTTGTTAGAAATATTACAAATAATGAGTAATCGAATATGCTGTATAGTGGACTGTAATAATACTTATAAAAATACCGAAAATGTTATATTCTACAGTTTTCCTAACAGGCCACATGAAAAAGAATTGAAAGATAGATGGGTGAAAGCTGTTAAACGATTAGAGTGAGTGAATTTTTAATTTATATAAAATTTATATATATTATATATATTATTATTATTTATATATATTATTATATATTTATATATTTTATTTTCAAAACTTTAATATTTTGTTCCTGATCTATAATAATACCATCTGGACTGGCACAAAGCCACGATTTTTGAATATGAATTGTTACACCACATTTTAAAATAGTAGCATTGAATAAATTAGAATATTGTTCTACAGCATTTTCTTCATGCCTTTTACCATAATCAACATTTATTCTACTTTGATATCCTAATTCTTTTTCCTTCAAAAGAGATATTACAAGGTTTTCTTGATATTCATAACTAAAATTTTTACAAGATTTAATTCTATGAGCTTTCACACTGGCTGATATCCTACAATTTCTAACTTCATTCCATAAACTACTTTCTGACTGATCTTTAGTTTTATTAAATAAATTAATAAGGTCCACTTCATTGACCATAATTTTTTTCAAATAATATTCATTTTCACATATATTTAATGGAAAGAAACATCCTAAATCTAAATTCATGTCATACTGAATTTGCTTTTTTAATATATCCAAAATATAAATCTGATCTACATAAAAAACTACCTTATCTATAATATATTCTAAACATCTTTTACTTTCTATATAAGCCTCACAGTGTTGTTTTTCTTCGACCATCTTACTAAAGATACAAGGTATAGTTAATATACCATAATTATTTATAAGTTATGTATGATTTACAGGTACTATATCATTATTAACATCATACTCTTGTATTCTTTTTTTTGGAAATAAATTTTCAATTGTTTTTCCTTTTTTATATTTAGCTTCACCTGCCTTAGTAGGTTTCCCCCACTCCTGCTCAATAGTTGTCTTGGAGAATGCATCCTCATTATTTATGTAATAAATACTAGCTGCTATGTGTTTGCATTTTTTTCCAGCACCAGCAGGACATTCACAATTACATTCAATTACATTTTTCATCGGATCAATCTTATATATATAAAAAAATTAATTAAAAAGTTAATTAGGGTAATAAATACAATATATTTTTAAGAAACATTACCTCCAACATCACTTTATATGGTGGCAATGTTACAGACATCTGTCTAATAACAAAACTAGTAATAACTGAATACCCATTTGGCTGTTGGATTTCAGTCACTGAATGAACATGTTTACTTTCCACTAATTTAATACCTTTATTATTCTTAAAATCATAATTATAATTTATACTTTGGAAGCCACACTTCAGAATTATGTCAGGTTGTGACATATTTAGGTATATTTTTATACAAATAAATAAAATTATTGATTTTATGAAAATAATTATTAATTAATCTTGAATGATATAGGTAAATAGGTAATAGTATGAATAATTTTTTATAATAACTTTTACAATTTGCATATACTCGTAAAGTCGTAACTATATTAATAATTAATATTTATTATCGTACAAAATAATGATTATTGATAAGATTCTGGTATTAAATAGTATAGTAATGTTATTTTAATATTGTACTGGTACCCATAGAGTTATAATGTACCTACTAAAAACGTATAATAATAGAACTTTATGAGTTCTCCGCTAGGCTTCGCCATTTTCCATTAATTGCACGGTGCCTATAATAGCTTTTTCATTGTTGTCATTATCTACTATATTTATAATAATAGAAAATGGAAATATTTTTTTTTTTTTTTTTTTTTTTTATAGTATCAATATCTCATTGGGCAAGTTTTATAAGGATTTTACGTTTATTATTTTTTTTTATAGTAAAGATCCCTAGTTAGGCGAATTTTTAGAAAATTTCATGATTTTTTTTTTTTTAATAGTAACAATACCTAGCTGGGAAATTTGACGATAATTTTATGCTTTTTTTGATAGTAACGATACCTAGTTGGTAATTTTATGCTTTTTTGTGATAGTAACGATACCTAGTTGGGCGCCATTTGTAATGAAATAAAAAGTAGGGGATAAAATATAATATGGTAGTAGTTGGGATCCATTTGTAATGAAATAAAAAGAGCAGAAACAAACTACTACAGGTACGAGTGTGTGTAAAAACCTATTCGTTTCAGAAATCTCCTACCTGATTATTATGTCAAACCTACTCTCCATTTCACTAAGAAAAATATTATTATGATTGTACTTACGGTTTCCTTTGGTCCTCGATGTTGAACTTTAAATATTAAATACTGGGAGTGGTACGATACTCGTTACTATCGATCTGTCGTGATATACCTTATTTGTTTAATTACCTGAGACACCAGCACAAATTTAATGTCCAATGAAGGAGCAATAAACTTAGAGCTTGGGCACATACAATACAATAATCTCCTCAGGTGTACTCCCAATAGTGCAAACAAATGTGCACTAATGGTTTCCTCCTTAACAGACAAGATTGTATTGTAATATAGAATTAATGCGTGATATCACCGTGCCTCGTCCACTCAATAGCCAAGTCACGTAAGCGAAAAATCACCACATTAACCTATCATCCAGGTCTACGTGATATATAGGATACACCTTATGTGTTAGATATTAATAAATAAAGAACAAAAGGTTTAATATCAATACAGATCAGTAAAGCAAGTACGACTAAAACCAATGTGACAAAATATATAAAATTTAATGAAGACGCATAGCTCTAAATAACATGGTCCGCGAATTCGTCAGCAACCATGCAGTAGAACATACGCGCATTCGTAAAGGGTAAATTAAAAGGATGACACGAGACGAACAACTATGAGGCCCGCGAATTCGTCTGCAACCTCACAGCGTTCTACATGGTCCTTAGGAGAATATTAATATGCGAGAAACGGGAGTCGGAACATAGATTGAGTGGTCAATCGGGTGTCCGAAAAACAACAACCGGAGTCAAGTGAGGCTGCAAGGGCTTCTTATAGGCAGTCCCCTGGAGTCCCCACCTAATCAATTAAAATGATTAGTATAATTGTTTATAGGGAGCGCTGAATAATATTATATAAGATTAATATTGAAATATAATTTGTAGTGGGGGTGAGAAGGGTATTCTCTAATATGATTGGTGTTAGTCGTATTGCATCACTATTTCTTATTTCGTTTATTGTAATAAAATCCAATATTAATATATTACAATACTAATAATATAAAATTGAATAAAATGAACATCTAAAATTTTTACATGATAATATTATTAGACGGTCATAATAATTATACCTAATTATTTTATTCAATATGGTCATTGACTCATTGTATTATTATAGTGGGTGGTTTAGTATATTTCACAATACCTATTACCATTGATTATAGAATAGACTATTATATAATCAATGCTATTACCTACGTATTATTTTGCGCGCGATATTATACGTGTAATATTATAAATTAATAATACATTAAAAATAGACGCGGAGCTTGGAGGATTTGATTCAATAAATCAATAACACAATAAACTTCTATCCTACGATTATATTAATTTTGTTTATTACCGTTATTACTATTTCGTCTATTACATGATACATTGATACGGTACTAGTGCGTTAGTGTTGAATTTATTTATATTGTTATTTTACATATAGTTTTTGTGCATTATTTTAATATTACAAAAAAATGTCACCAAAAAAAGTAAGAGCTAAACGATCTCGCATAGGTAAAATAAGTATGAAACAGAGGATGAAGAATGTCCAAAAATGTGTCTCTAAATATACAGAGTAAGTTTTATATATAATTTTACATCAAGTGCACATTAATAATTATTAATATTTTTAAATAAATAGTTTGATAATTATTAAGTTATTTATATAAAAAACTATAAAGATATTTAAAGTATACAAAATTAAAACGAATACGATTTCATATTTATTATCAACTCGATAAAATTGAATCATTATTAATTTTTATGTGGTACACACCAGGGCCGGATTTAGGGGAGGGCTGAGTGGGCTTCAGCCTAGGGGCCCCCACAAATTTATAATTTTGTATTATTAATGGTAAGTATTTTAACAATGATACGAGTACCTATAATATATAAAATTTTATTTTTTTTAGTTTGAGGAAAAATGTGTATTATAAATTTTAAGTAAAATTTTCAATAAGTAAAATACTTATTATTTAATATTATAATATTATGTACTTTTCTATAATTATTACAATACAATAATAGATATAGGTTATTCGGATTCTATATTCTGTATGTTTGCTATTCACCATCAGATACGAAAATATGCGACAATGCATGCGGCCGTGCGGATACAAGTCGTATACGACATGTCCAAATATAAATATTATTATTTTTGTATATTATTATTATATCGTGTGGTGACAGGGAAGTAAAATAAATCGATGGAAAGCGATTAGTTTAGTTTAATCTACTAATCTAACAACAGAAAATGAATTAAAGAAATTGACATTAAAGAAACAATAGAACATTTTATAAATATGAAAACAAGAAAAATTCCAGGCTTCTAAATTTTAATTATTACCTACTATTTTATTATTATTATAACTTTTACCTAGATATTAAGACTATTTGTATTTCAACAATTATAATTTTTAATTTAATTATTAATAAATACAACTTTTAAGCTATAAAATAATATTTATTTATATATAATATGATTTGCTTGATTTATTTATAAACAATAATGTGTTGACAAAATTTTTTTGGGGCCCCCACAAATTTTACGCCCTAAGGCCCCCACATACCTAAATCCAGCCCTGGTACACACAAACAAATGTATATATTAGACATTATTAGACATATATATGTAATATGTTACATTGTTACGGGCAAAAGCCGAAATCGGGCAAATCTAGAAATGTCTGAGTTACGTGTGCAAAACTTATGGAAAAAAAAAAAGATGAGCTGATACTCCTGCCGCACAGGATACAGGTGTGCGAATCATAGCAATTAATTTTAATTAGAATTTGAATGCAATGATAAACCATTGCATTCGAAAAAACGATTCTGAGCGAAGTTCAGTCAGATTATTATTACAATTGATATAAATAATATGTGCAATGTACCTATATAATATAATTAAAATTTATAATTAATAGCTCCATTGAAGGACGCAGAATAGTAGATTTAAATTATGTATTTGAACAAATACAAAATGATCGTCATAATAAATTTGATTGTTCGTCTATGGATATGGTCTTTCAATCCGAGTGTCGCAAAGGGTATAAATCATTATTTACATTTAAATGTAAAATGTGTAATTTAGAAAGCACTATACACTCAGAAAGAACAATTCAAAACAATAGTTATATGATAATCATTAAAGCTATGGTTAATGGCAGTTTAGCTATTGGTACGAAATTTTAAAATACCTAAATATTATCTAATATAATTTTAATTGAAAACGTATGTTATAATTATAATTTATATTTAAAAAAAAATAGGAATAGGTCATGCCCAACTAAATGAGCTTTCTGCTGCAATTGAATTACCAAGTATGTCATCCACATCATACATTAAATATTTATTGGAACTAGGTGATACAGTGAAAGACTCAGCTTTAGATGAATTGATAAAGGCAGGTAATGAAGAACGAAAATTAGCTATAGATAGTGGAAATGTGGACAAAGATGGTGTACCAATGTGTACAGTTATTGCAGATGGTCAGTGGTCCAAACGGAGTTATCGGACAAAATATAATGCGTTTTCAGGAGCGGTAATAAAAATTGTATTATGTAATATTTAACGTAAATACAAAATAATTTTGTAAATAGGTAGCTATAATTGGGTACAACAAGACAAGGAAAGTTCTGTTTGTGGGTGAACGAAATAAATATTGCTCTGTATGTCAGAGAGCCCGGACAAAAAAAGAAGAACCCCATAAACATAACTGTTATCTAAATTGGAATAAGGCATCTACTACAATGGAGGCTGATGGAATAGTAGAAGGATTTGCAAATAGCGTTCTTATGCATGGTTTAAAATATAATAAATTAATAGGTAAACTTTATTTTATTTACTTGTAATTAAGATTTTAGGGAATCGGACGTTTTATTAATTAAAACTCAAATTCATTTTTCCATATGTATTTATTTATTTTATTAATTTATAAAGATACAGAAGTTAAGAAGTGTAGAGTATTCACGCCGAAATGTCCTAGCTTTTATATTGCCATGTCTATTATATTATATTTAAATTTGAATAAATGATTTTTAGGTGATGGTGATAGCAGCGTTACTAAACGGTTAAACGAAACATTACCATATGGAAATGATTTTACAATAAGAAAAATCGAATGCCGAAATCACCTTTTACGTAATTTTATTATGAAATTAACGTCAATAATAAAAGTTACGAGTTATCCAATAAATATTCAGAAGTTTATAATAACGAACATATTACGATTTCGTTCAGATATAACGAAGGCCATTTTATATCAAATGAACCGTAATGTATCTATTGTCCAAAAAATTTCAAGTTACCTATTGCTAATTATTAAACATTATTATTATTTTTAAATTTTACTGAAACTATATTTTATTTGACTTATTTTTAGATTTTAAAAATGACATCGCTAATAGTCCATACCATAGACTAGGACAACATAATAAATTTGCTAAATATTTTTGTCAAGGAAGTAAATACAGTGAATTAAATTTAGTACCCAATGCCGAAAATAGCGGATTAATGAGAGATATACTATCTATTGTTCATCGGTTATTAAATAACGCTGAAAGTTTAATTGAAGACATCGATAATAATCCATGTGAGCAATTAAACAGTTTAATTAATAAATTTATTGGAGGGAAAAGAATTAATTTTACGCAAAGCCATAATTACCAAACAAGAATCGAAGCAGCCGTGGTTGCATTCAATTCCAAAAATTATTTAAGAACAATACAAAAGAAAATTACTTCTAAAAGCCCAGGTAAATAAATTATTTATTATTGATTTTATATAAATAATGAACATAATATTATTTGTAATAATTCTAGGAATAATTGGAAAAAATATAGTAGCAGTATAGAAAGGATAAGGAAAAATACATTAAAAAGAAGGATAAAATTGTTCTCGTCAGGCATAGGAAGACAAAAATCAAAAATGTTCAGTAGTGTAGCTGACGAACATTATGGATTAGCCGAACCACTGCAAGACATAATAAATGATGAAGAATTAACTAAAAAGAAACAAATATTTTTGGATAATTTATTTAAAGTAGACCGAAATGAATTAGAATATAAAA
Organism: Tetraneura akinire; assembly: GCA_021307375.1. Taxonomy (NCBI): domain Eukaryota; kingdom Metazoa; phylum Arthropoda; class Insecta; order Hemiptera; family Aphididae; genus Tetraneura; species Tetraneura akinire. Next base: position 20,854 of record JAIUCT010006889.1, read on the forward strand.
CAAGACAACAAAATCGATGTCAAGAATGGTTTGCTGAACGTAAAAAGAGACTTACAGCATCAAAATTCGGTTCATAACATGCTATATAAATTACCAATAACGTGTAAAGAATTAAATTATGGAATTGAATTTGAACCGTTAGCTAGGATACAGTTTCAAGAATTATATAGGATGAATGTGAAGTTGTGTGAACTTTTCTTAGACAAAACGTATCCATATTTAGCGGCCAATCCAGGTATAATGCATTTTATTTTAATTTTTTTAAAAAAATAATTGTAGATATTTATTTATTTTTTTTTTTTTTTTTTTAGATGGATTAATTAATGATAATGAAATAATTGAAATAATTGAAATAAGGCGGGGTAAGTATCCCCGCCTGTCACGCGGGAGACCGGGGTTCGATTCCCCGCCGGGGAGCCAATTTATCCCGGAGCCTCGATCGACAGGGGTGGTGATGACGGGTGGATAGTAGGTGGTAAGGTGAAAAAAGATGAGGTTAATCGGTATTCGTTGATGGCCAGTATATTTTATTTACACAACTCACAAATAATATATTAACGGCACAAGAGAAAAGAAAACAGAAAGAAATGTAAATGTTAATACAAATTATGTGTGGGAACACGAGGTGTCGTATCACAGAATAAGCAAAACGGCGTAACGGTAATGCTTGTACAAGAAATAATAATTGTAACAAAACAAGAGAAAAACTGGTGTAATAGTAGCCACGTGTATGCTCGCGAGAGTGTAGCAAAAAACCGGCCGAGTCCGGTTCGCCGGTCACGGACGATCCATCAACTAACACCAGTGGCGCTGCGCGCTTCCTGACCCATGGTGGGGTTAGTGAACGCAGCGATACACTCGTGTCGCCCAACGCGTGCTGGCGGTTGACAAGAGAAGCACAACGCCGGCCCGCGGAGGAGGTTTCTGACGACCCCCACCGCGGACCGCGTCAAATGCCCTTATATAGCTAAAGATACAAAAAGTGCTAAAGAAGCTGTTGAAAATAAACTTGTAAGTATAATTAATGTATAATAATATATTATATTACGCATATTTAGGTATATATATTTATAATGTATAATAATGATTGTATATGAAGTTGCAATATTGTATTTTAAACGAAGATAATACCATAACATTAAAAAAAGATCACAACTATTATTACCAAATAATTGGTCAGTTGAGAATATCCGAAAGGAATAAATGTTTTTTTGTTATTTACACAAATAATTGGATTAACATAGAGGAAATTGATTACGATGAAGAATTTTGGCAAAATAAAATTGTAGACAAACTTAAAATGTAAGAATTTAAAAATATATACTATAATATGCAATAATTAATTAATTAGGTATAGATACAAATGAATGTAATATTATTGTGAATTTTTTTTAGGTTTTATTTGAAATGCATGTTGCCGGAAATCGTAGATCCCTTATATGGTAAACGATAACAAATATCGGATATTAGAGAGATCCATCTCATATTATAGAGGCACAAAAAAATAATAAAAATAATATATATAAATTAAAAATTAATAAAATTATTTAATATATTATTTAAATTTAATAATATATAATACCAATTAATATTTTATAACATAATAATAAAGAAGTTCTATACAGGGTGTAACAGGTCTATCTGACAATTGCAATAACTTTTTTTCTATTCATTTTTTTTAACTTTTTTTTTTTTCAAATAAATACTGAGCCCTTGCGCTACAATACTGTCGATTTCAAATATTTTTTTGTACTTGGGAAACTCAAATTTGAAAATTTAAAATTTAATTTTACCATTTTAAAAGAAAATCAAAATAGCCATTTTGTAGACCGGATTTTTAGAAAAATTATGGTATTAAAATATCTTCTTAAAGTTTGGTCATTTATTTCTTATGATTTTTTAAACTTTTTGAAAATGTGAATTAAATTACTAAAATTATTGGTACAATTAATATTGTACGGGTCTATCAAATAGTCGGTGATTTGATTAACTTTTCCATGAAAGCATACACTTGATTAAAAATATTCTATTCATATTAACACAGAGTACATACAACTACAGTTGAAAATTAGACAATCCCAACGTTTATCATTTAGTTATGACTTATGAAAATTATTAGCTACATATTACGTGTTATTATGTTTACGTCTTTACCTATTTTATAAAATATAAATGTAAGAACTGATCAAATAACTAAATGCACTATAATAATTAATGCATTATAGAATTTTTTTATTATGTATTGTTTCTTATTACCTATATTTTAAAAATTTAAATAATAAATATAATTAAAACCCTATAATGATATAATCTAATCTGTGATATTATTAAGGTATAAAAGTGTAAAAGTGTAATAATTCGTTATAACAACATAACTTAACAAAACACAATAATTGAATAGTAATAATGAAATTATTTTATACAACAATTTGTGTTACTAAGAACAAAAACAGAAATGAAAAAAGATTTAATTAGCTACTTCGGTTTATTATTGATATGTAAGTAGGTACCATTTATATTATAATAATTATTTTCATTTCTTAATAATATTAATATTTATTTAAATTGGTTAAAGGTTCAGTCAAATTGAGTAATTAGTCAAAATGAGAACTACTAGAATGAATATTTTATACATTATAATGTATGATGTACCTACTACTCATAATTCAATTTCAGTGATATCATCAATATGAAAAATCTGTCTATTAAACATGTAATATTAACATTAATAAACCTGGCACCAAAAAATGAATATTATGCAGTTTTGGTCTATTTTTTTTAAAAAAAAAAAAAAAATTATCTTATAAAAAATATTTAACAATAATTTTGAGGCTATCATAATTATGTATTTCCTCACACACTAGTTATACTTGTATACCTTATTAAAAATAATTTGTTATAACTTTTAAGCATTTAAATATCTAAATACTTATTCAAATTGCACATAACTTAGTCAACAATTAATAAAAAAAAATAATATTTAACAGGTAATATCATTACCTACCTAAATATTTTTTATTTATATACTGTTTCAATATAATTTTTTTTGTTTGAGTATAAAAATTAGAATGTTACATTTATTAATGTATAACTTATTTATACCAGATACCTACGCAATTATAATTTCATTAATGTTAAATTTGCACATTTATTGTTAAGTAAAAACATACAAATATTTTTATGGTAATTAAATAAAATCAAAATAAAATTGTTACATAAAAGTACATTAACAAATTTACAATGTAGACTGTGGTACTTGTACCTTATAATTGTGATTTGCTAAAAATCTAATTAGACTTTAAAATAATATGGCATATTAATAATCAAGTTAATTATTTTAAATCGCTGGAAAAAATATATTATACCTATCATAGTATCATGTTTGTGTTTCATTAATGATATGTTGTCTTTAAGAGAATAAATAATAATATACTGACTGACATAGAAATTCAGTAAATTTATATTACAAATGTTATATTAATATAATATAGGTATTTTAAATTTTTTAATATAATTTGATTTATTTATTAAATAACTTATTGATATATTCTTTAAATTTCTATTACTTACTATACATTTGATTTTTTTATGTTATTAAATTTAGCTATGTGCTAGTTTGATACTACCTTGTTATTTGTTAGGTATATGCAGGGGTTAAAGTGAGGGGGGGACTCCTACCTCTGACAGCACAAAAAAAAGCGTCCCTTTTAATCAACTACTTAAAAAGGTTCGCTGGAACGCTTAATAACAAAGTAATAAAGTGATAATTATTTGTTTTATTAATTATATGCACCCATTTAGAAAAATCTTGATTTTTGATAAGTTTTCTAAAGACAATATATAAATACATATGTATTATATTTTGTTGTAAGGTTCTATCACACTATCGGTTAGGTTATAGGTAGGACTTATATTATTCTTTAATATGTTATATATAATTGTGTTAATTTATGGTTTTTACATTTTATAAAAAAAACATGGAACGCTCAAAATTTCTATGGTATTTGAGTCCCCCCTGCACTTTTTTCCCACTTTAACCCCTGGGTATATGATATTAAGTAGGTAATATATTGTTTTCCATTGAGTATTAATTAAGTTCTTTAAAACAATTTGAAGATTATTATATATATTACATAAATACTCTGCTTTGCAATCCGTTAAGTAATATTATAATATTTTTTAATTTTGTTTTTATAATTTAGTTAATCAAATTGTTAACTTGATGTTGGTACCTATATTAATTTAAGTGTATTATTATGTATTTATTAGAAAAAAATTATATTACCTGTTGAGGTTGATTACATTGAGTTTATTAATTAGTTTTAAATAAAAATGTATAAAATATTTATCTATTTATTGTAATAATATTTTAAAAATTATTAATTTTTCTTAAATATTACATACCTATTTTTAAATACTACCATTATTATTTTTATTTTATTTAATATTTATTATTGTAACTTATACTTAAATCTGTATATTTTGTATTAATATTGTATAAATACTCTTATTTTATATTAATTTATTATGTCTTAATATTAAATAATAAATATGTAAAAATATTATTCTTTTTTACTTTTTTAATTATCTTAATATAGGTACAGAATTAGATAACTGCATTTAGCATTTGCACTAAGGTGTAGATATTTTTATTTATTTATTTTGTATTTATTATTTTATATAAATGTATTATAATATAAGGTATTAATATTAAATAATAAATATACACAAATGACAATTATTACTTTTTTATTAATTTTCTTTAAAAATAAATTTTTTATCACATGGTTGTGATGATAGTGGTGTAATATTGTCATTCAATTTTCCCTATATTTCCTTATCTTGTTAGAAAAACAATCCTTATAATCCTTTTACTCCTTATAATTATTTGAGTTTGGGAAATTGATTAAATCACTAGGTATAATTTTTACTTTATATTTATAATACATTTTGTTTCATATAAATTTCTTAAATGTTTCACCACGAGTTCAAAATATAATAATTTTAATATAATTTTAATGGAGAATTATAAGGTTTCTATTTAAGAATTGCTTGACATCTAAGATGCATTAAAACAAATAAGTTTAAAGAAAATCAATTACATAAATATGTGCCTATAATAAAATTATTTTTTAATAATAGATTATATTTTCTAGACATAATTATTTTATGTTGTTTCAATCTTATAGTAGTTATATCAGACAAAAAATATAATTAAGCTACTTGAATGTGAGATTATTAATAAAAAATGACGAGTTTGAGTTGTTTTTTAAAATAATCATAATTTCATAATATATTTTAATATTATCTTATTTATTCTTACTCTATCGTTACTCAAGTTAATGAGGTAAAAGAAATAGACTGAATATAATACATAATATAATAATTATTATATAATAAGTTTTAACATGTTTGATATAGATTAAAATGCGTTTAAAAGTATGTTTACACGGCTATTTCCTCATGGGAAACTGTTTCAGATATATCTTACTGGCTAGACTTGAATTTTTTAAAGCCTGACCATAAATTAAATGCATATCTGTATACTCAACAACACTATAAAATTGAGGCATAATGGACAACTTTTCAAAAGAAACAATGAATTAAAAGTTTAAAAATTATGTATAATGAACAAAATATGAAAAATTATAATTTTAAATTATTTTGTAAACATTGGAAAAATGTGTATTAAGTTTCCTTATTATGTGAAATATATAGAATATATTAAATATAAATTATATTGTTATTTAATTATTTTCCCAATTCTATATCTTACTTATATCTAATATACCAAATACAAATTAATAAAATATTGAATTTATGTAAATTTGCATTTTTGCACACTTGACAATGGCCAACATTGATTAAAATTTATCAATATAACTGGGACTCATAATAAATATCAATTTAATGATGTAAGCGATAACAAAAATCTTGGAATAAAAATTAAATTTCGATCAGCCATTTAATTAATAGTGTTATACAATAATATTTGTTATAATTTTATGTGGTATACAATAAAATTCTTAACTTTTTCACAAACTTTAAAAAATCGTAGAAAATAAATGGGTCAACCTTTATTAGAATTTTAAACACTAATATTTTTCTAAAAATCAGGTTTACGAAATGGCTATTTTGAAATTTTTCTTAAACAATAAAATAAAATTTTAAATTTCCAAATTTGAGTTTCCCAAGTACAAAAAAATATTTGAAATCGACAGTATTGTAGCGCAAGGGCTCAGTATTTATTTGAAAAAAAAAAAAAGTTAAAAAAAATGAATAGAAAAAAAGTTATTGCAATTGTCAGATAGACCTGTTACACCCTGTATATTATATAATACGTAAACTTATAAATTAAAAGTTATAACTTATAACCAATTAAAATTTTATAATATAATAATAAAGAAGTTCTATATATTATTTAATACGTAAACTTATAAATTAAAAGTTATAACTTATAACCTACGTAACCACGCATCCTATTTTATAATACATATTACAATCTACTATTATAAATAATAGTATAATACTATATAATATATATAATAGATAAGATATATAATATATATAATAAATAACAATGAGAGTTTTATGTTATTTTATAATTTATACGGACTCTTGGACGTTGGACTCATATTATAATCATTAAATATGATAAATTATTTTGGACCAATAAAATGAAAAAACAATTAAAATACTTGTTAAAAACACTTAATAGCGCATTCTCTTGACCGTTGCATACGTTTCACTTTTGGTGTAGCGTCCTCTTAATATATTTGACAATTGATAAGCTAAATGTATATTGTATATGCGAAAAATTACAATACGGTCATTCTCAATTTCGTCGATTAGTGTTGACAAAATTAAACAACAAATTAACGAATAACAAAATTCTAATAATAGAATCGGAACGACCAATATAGTGTCGTAATTCCTTATTTAACCCCACCCGCCGGTCGATAATATGCCGACGCGACCGTTTCCGGCGCCGCGTCATCATCATGACCACGGTTAGGTTATCAGTGTTATCACGATTACATAGAATTTGCTATTTGGTAATAATCAGGATTGTAGTTATGTACTTATATCTACAGCCGTGGTGACAATATACCATGAAGACTAGAATATTCTAGTTTTAACCCTAAACTTGGCAAGAATAAAAAAATCATATGAAAATTCCATATTATTATCATTTTTACTAATTAAAACCCGTAGATTTCATTTTTGATGTTATTTTTTTTTTTACTGAATAGTTTTTTAAATACAGCATGTATCTTTAAGGACACACTACTCCATTCATGCTAATTTGATAGTTGTATCTTTAAAGATACAGTGCTTCATTGAACCTAATTTAATATTTGTGTCCTTAAAGATACAATGCCTCGTTCAACCTAATTCGATATTGGTATCTTTAAATATACACTATTTCATCGATGCCAATTTGACACTAAATAATTATTCTCATATCCATTTTACAAAATCAATATTGTTTGCTATGTTATAATTAAAAAACAATTAAGTTAATTTTATATGACTTTTATTTTTCAATATATATTTTTTTAATTATAAACAAAAATTATTCGTAAATTATAAACCAATTTAAGTTTGAGTAATCAAGTGAATTACAAATATAAAATAAAATTTTTCCTTGTCTTCCATATTTTTTAAAATAAAATTTAAATAACTTATTATATTAAAAATAAAATAACTTTATCATTTTATATAAATGTTTAGATATAACATGTAATACAAAAAAAGTTAACAAATTAGTCAAAGTCTCTTAATCTCACTTATATAGTATACATAATAAATTGATATATGAAAACAAAATTGAAGTATTATTCAATCTTGTGAAATGAATAAAAACAGTTTCTCTCTCTTGTCTCTCTTCAAGGTCCTGAACTGTTGGGGCATTTGATGTATCACTATTACTATCACTATCGCTATCAGAAAAAGTTGTGGTTTTGATTTTTGGAATAGGTACTAGGTATTCTAAATCGTCTTCACTATCAGAATTTTCCGAATCTAATGGTGGCAGTACAGCCATCATAATTTTTTTCGTTCTATTAGAAACGTAAAGATGCATTTTTCTAATGAAAACGAAAAAATAAGAAATAACTATTTAATGAATTAGATATGTAGAACAAGAAATATAGAACACAATTACTTATTTTGGAATAAAAGGCAATGTATCATTTTAGATACATTAAAAATATTTCGGAGTAGGAAGCAATGTATCTTTTTAGATACATTAAAAATATTTCGGAGTAGGAAGCAATGTATCTTTTTGGATACAGTAACATATATCGGAGTATGAAGCACAGTGTCTTTTAGGATACATGATATTTGATACTAAAGTAACTAAATAAATAACTAATTGGTAAACTTTATTTATGTATAAATAAAATATATAGACGTTCCTGAACAAGTTTCAACAGTTTTATTGAATAATTATAGCTTTAATAGTCTTGATTTGATGACTCGAAAAAAGGTCCAAAACCAAAATTGATAAAACAACTGAAAGCTCATTATCAGATATGTGATAACATATTATTTATGGCGCGAAAAGCTGTAAATTGTTAACAATGATGATAATGAATTTCCAAAGATGATAAGAAGTTATAACAGTCCATAATATATTTTATATTTTAAATGAAATTCTTATTTTTATATGATGTATCTATAAAGATACACCGCCAAGTTAAGGGTTAAGGCAATATACTATTTACTTTCTAGATAAATTCATAAAAATAAAAATATAATAATCAAAGTAAAGTTTTTACATGTAATATAATATTATATAGATACTAGCTGTCCTTGGATAAAGGTTCGCGTGAAAAGCTTTACCACCACCATAGCTGCCAGTGGAATACTGGTGTGGATGAAAAGCTTTACCACCACCATAGCTTTTCCGCCACCATAGTGTTCGGGTACATACTACATTGAGCCCGGCGGAAGTAGATCTTTATCGGATATAATGATTAAAGTATTTTATCCGCCTCCGGCGGATTGAGGGGCGTTCGCAATCTAGTGGTCCTATTTACACTATCTTCGGGTGAACAGTCTTTGACCGATCACAGTAGTCCTACCACGCGGAGTACGCCTTCGGCGCACTCACTTACCTTGGTCGGGTTTCAGTGGAATACAGAAAATTCGCGTGAAAAGTTTTACCACCACCATAGCCCCCATTGTAATACCGGTAGCACCCGTACTATATTTTTTAACCGTAACAACGTATGCGTTCGAACAATTATCGTTTATAATATAAGCCAACGACCACGATTTGTATATAAATCATACGTATAATTTTACAGAGTCGAGAATCGATACGTAGAAATATAATCGGTGACATATCGATATAGTGAATAACAATGAATATAAGTATTTAGATACGGTCAAAAAAAAAAAAAACGGAGTATATAATATCAAGGGTATAATAAACGATTAAACATGTTAAATCAAAATATAAGTATTTTAATGTAAAAAAAATAATAACTCGTAATATATATTATTTATTACGGTCGAAATCGCGCGGCGATAATATAATTCCGTCGGTAATACGGTCGCGTAACGGGCATACGCGGACGGTTCGGACGACCGGCGCTTAATGCGCACGCGCGCATATGAGAGCGCCGGAAGATTAACGAAAAAAAAAATTAATGCAAAAAACCGAACGCGCTCCACCGCCGACGGATCAGGACTCGAACCCGGGTCAGGTCGGGTAACCGAGCCGGATGCGGCGGCCGTGTTAACCGCCGTAAGGAAACCTGCCTAACCGGTCCCTAAACTAACGCCTAATTCCTACCTATCGAGTGCGCCACGGTGGCTGCTTGAATAATCGTCGAAAATCGGTGTATTTAAAGTGTTTCGCGATATCGAAAAATTCGCGAATTACGCCGAAATATCGCGCGTAACGGTCGGAAACCCGACCGCGAACGGTCCGAAAACCGTTTTCGACGTTCGTAGAATGAAAAATACGCGAAAAAAAGCGATCGGTCCGCAAAAACGACTCCGTTACGTTACGGCGATCGACAGCGGCGCAAAAAAACGACGGCTACGCGAGAAATACGAACGGAAACAAATTATACATATTAAATAAATTAAAATTAATATAATATTAAATATTTATATTTATATGATATTAAATATTATATAAATATTGAATAAATACGGGAGAATTCGTAAAAATAATATCGATATTGAATAATAATACCGCGGTAAATTTTCGACGGTATTGGGCGAAAGGTACGCTCGTCTGACGGCTTATCACGGGATCAGCGAGAGAAAGGTTGGCATGGCAACGGCTCATGGACAGTTAAATAATTAGCTAAAAGTTAAAAAAGGCGATTTAAAAAAAAGTTTCGCGTGAAAAATTACGAAACCGATTTTAATAGAAGGAAAATAAAAAGTTGACCGCGAAACGTGAAAATTAGGAAGACGTACGACTCACTCGAGAATTTATATATTAAAAATTAAGAAAAAACGTTTGGAAGAAAAGAAAACTGATAACTCGCGTTTTATAATAGTAGACTATATAGTATATACAATTGTTCTCGGTTATTTACCGGCACCTTTTTGAAATAGCAGAGGCCGCACATGCAGCCTCTGCTGCCACTGTAGTCACGCCTATGCTCGTGGGAGAACAGGAGCAACAAAAAAAAATATGTAACACGTGATTTTTTGTTCTTAAAGCCACGAAGTGTGGTCGGTTATGACGCACGTTTATTTAGCGTAACCGTTCTGCCGACGGATCGGTAGCGCACAAAGAAAAATAATAATAATGGTACAAAAAATAATAATGACAGCGGTACAAAAATGATGGTCGCCCGTTTTCGGGTACGGACGGTGCTGTGGTGCACAAGCGTAACGTCAGGCGGTTGGTGACAAAAAGGTGCGGACTCGTCGTCGCGATCGAGCAGTTCGAGTCGCGCCCCTCCAAGTCTCCTCCTTTCCATCGTTAGATCGGAGGTCTCGGTGCGTACCAGCGCGCCGCCTAGGTTGGTGGCTGACTAGAAAGGTAGATAGCGCCCGACATCGTTAGTACATGTGTACGCACCATTTCGGGCTGTGTCATAAGAACATCACATTCATCAATTAATTCAATAGTAATGTTATCATTAATGAAATCAAATGTATCAATGTTGTGGAGATTGATTTCTAAATTATCAAGTCTTCATTTTTGGTATTTTTTTTACTTGTTTTTGATACTGAATTATTTTGTACAGCTTCAAAAATTCGTCAATAAATAATTCTTCAGTCTCATTAACCTCTGAATCTAAATCTGACATGATTACCTAAATTTATAATTAAAAAATTATTAAAAATTTTATAATTTTTAAATTTTTCATTAACTTATAATATAAATTACAGCATTAAAATGAATAAAATAAAAAAACAATAAAATACTAATGCCGGGTTGCATGAACGTTCATTAAATACTTAATGAACCAATAACTCACTATTGAATGAATAAAATGTTTAATGAATTCCTAAACATTCAATAAATTTATTGATTCAATAAATTATTGGTTACCAGTTCATTAAATTAATGGTCCGATTTCGGCTCATTAAATGTTTAATGAAGGGTTTATCAATTTAATTTCTAGTACCTATTTGATAATCAAATTTCCACTAAAAATTGACTTTCTTTAATAATTTAAAAAACTGTATTATTGTACTCTTACTATTATGTCGAATTATTCAGATACAGATTCTGATTCTGATGATATAGAAGATATTTTAAATTATTTACAGTTGTTGTATAGGCCAAGGATTTTTCGTGATCGTTCAAATCCCCTAGAGGATTATGACGATTTTGACTTTAAATGTAGATTTAGGTAAGTTTATTCCTTATGGTAACAGTTAATTAAGTGTCAATGGTGTATTTAGGGATAAAAGATACTCTTAGTTAAATTAATTATAGTATACTTAGAGTATAATTAGAGTAATTACTCTAAGTTAAATCATCCACCAAAGTGGTAACAATATTTTGTTAAATACTTAAATTTCTTTGTGTAAGATACCTATGACAAACATTTAAAAATAATAACACGAATAATTATAATGTTGAAAAAGGCTTTGTAAAGAAACATTTGCATATTTGGTACATTTAATTGGAAATGATGTACGTCTTGCTACTCGCAGAAGTTTTGCCGTTTCTCCAGAAGTACAAATTTTGATTACGTTGCGATATTATGCTACGGGAGCTTTTCAAGTATACTTGTATAATATATATTTAGTTTAGATTAATTATAATAATAATAGGCTATATGCCTAAATAGTATATTAGTAGAATTTGGTAGGTACCCAACTTGAAATACTTACCACATAATACAATTTTAAAACATCGATATTCTATAATGTATTTCAAAATTTAATGTTTATATTAACGAAATATTTATTTGTAATTAAGGCTGTGATTGGTGATCATGTACGGGTACACAAATCGACTATTTGTAGAACAATAAAACGGGTGTCAATTGCGATTTGTCGTCTAAGACCACAGTTTATCAATATGCCTAGTAATGTAAATGAAATACAATTAATTCAGACAGATTTTTATCAATTAAGAGGATTCCCTAGAGTAGTTGTTGCGGTAGATTGTACGCATATACGTATACAATCACCGAAATGCAATATTGGATAACGATTTAGAAATCGTAAAGGTTTTTTTTCATTAAACGTTCAGGTTATATGTGATAGCAATTTGAAGATAATGAATATTGTTTCTCGGTAAATACAAATAATTATAATACAGTAGTATTAAAATTAATTAAAATTTAAAATGATTTGATATCAACAGCCTATCCATCTTCAATCAAGTCAACAATCAACAACTACAGTAGTATACCCCCAACCCCAAAGATCCCTTTTATATCTATAATCATGTTTTTTTTTTTATTTTTTACGCACACTTTTCCTTTAAAAAATTAAAATCTCATGTAAATAAATCTAATATTATTCATAGACATAATTCTCCTTTCTTTATTTTTTGATTTTTAGGTCCTCTTTTTTTTTAAAACCTATTGGTTCAGCCAATACAACACATATTGTGCTTGGCTCGGCCCTTAGGTCACTGTTGAGTGTCCCCCTCGACAGTGGGTAATAAGTAAGCCACTATTTAAGAGGCCGAAAGCTTACACAAAGTTACCATCATCAGTGCAAAACACAGATTGTATGTCTGATGATGGTAATTTTGTTATCGAAATATGTATTTGCTTAAATAAAAGTAAATTTTTTGTGGATTTGGGTTTTTATTTATTCAAATTCAAGATATGTTATTAACTGTCTAGTTGGCCAGGTTCAGTTCATGACAGCACTATTTTTGATAATAGTTTGGTGAGAGCAAAATTTGAAAATGGAGAGTTTGGAAATAGTTTTTTGTTAGGAGATGGTGGCTATTCTTGTCGCAATTACCTTATGACTCCTCTCCTTAATCCTAATAGTGAAGCTGAAAAACGTTATCAGGTTTGATTAAACACTTATATATATAACTAATGGTTACAAATTATAAAAATTAAATTAAATTATATCATATTATAGAAAGCTCATAATGGAAGTAGGAACGTTATTGAACGTTTCTTTGGTGTTTGGAAGCGAAGATTTCCTGTTTTAATCAGTAGGGATACGAACAGAAATAAACACATCAATGATGACAATTGTTTGGTACAGCTGTTTTGTACAACTTATGAAAATTACAAAATGATGAAATACCAGCAGAGGACGATATTAATAATCCTGCATATTAAGGGTTGAATAATGAAATGATTCCTGCAAGAGAAACAGGAAATTTAGTTAGAACACAACTTATTAACTCTATTTTTAATTAATTTAAAACACATTAAAATAAATCGTTAATTTTATTTTATTTTATTTCGTTTAATATTATTACAATAAAACAAACATTGCATTTATTTTAAATAAAATTTCTATTATAAAAAATATTATTAAAGAATAGTTTAATTTTCTTTAAATTTATTTTGTTTATTTTTAATTTCTAATAATAAAATTTCTTCTTTCATGTTACTTTGACGTGCTTCAGATTCCATTTTTTCTATTTCAAACTTCATTTTTTTTTATCATTAATGTTTTTTCCATTTCACTTATTTCATAGTCATTTTTTAATTTTTCATCAAAATTTGTTTTTTCTAATCTTTTATTATTTATATCTGATATTTGTTCATATATTTTTTTATAATTATTTATTTTAGATTGAAGATGTGAATTACTAGGAGAAGTGGTAGAAGTTGAATTTAAAGTTAATTTTGATGATTGTTCTGGAATTGAAGTAGATGTTGAAGATATGTTGGATAGAAATTGATTTGCTTGTTTTAAATTTGGATTGAAGGAAAAATTAGGCTTTGATATATGACTTTCAGTAGATAATGGAATACATATTGTGGAGGACTTCTCAACTGATAAGGATTCTTGGATTGAGTTAGGAAAATCTGTGAATCACAGTTTTTTATTTTACAGTTAAAAAACATAATTTAATTACTTAATAAAACATTAACTACTGGCTACTGGATACATATTTTATATTAGAGACTTATATTGTTTGGTATATTGCTCAATTAAATTTAAACCTAGTATATGTTTAAATTGAAAATAGTTTTTGTGTTAGTTAATATTTATAAATCTATATACCCGAATTGAAAATCTGATCTCCAGATATTTCCTCCACTATTATTTTGTTGTCTAAAAACATATCATATAAGTATAACATTTAATTTAACTTAACTATGTTAGGTTTTCACATACCTACTAAATATATCTAAATACATCATTATTAATGTGCATACAATTAATTAATGTGTTAATTATTAAGTATTATATACTTATATACCTATATTTTGAATCACACCTCCAGATATTTTCTCAGCTAATAATTCATTATCAATTTCTGAATCAAAATTAAATGGTAATGGGTCCATTCTATGACCCAACAAACCAATTACTTTTTGAGTAGTATTAGATAATGATGATAATCTACTACCACCTCCAGTTTTATAAACTTCAACATAAATTAATCAATATTTTATAATATTTATAATAATGTTTATGGAATAATATTACCAAACCACAGACTATAGGAATCCCTATAGTCTGTGTCTATACCTTGTAATCACTTTTCTCTTTACGAGCAGTTTTTTTCAAAAAGTCATACAAATGTTTTAATTGTACAACAGTTCTCACTGTTTGACTTAAATTATATGAATATAATATTTCAGTCCAAGCATCATTTTTTTTTGTATTCCATACAGCATCAGTCTATGTAAAAATGATAGAATTAGAAAATAATGCAATCATTTATTATTATTATATATGATTTTAAAATGAATTACCCATCTAGTATATTTGTAATTAAATATTTATATATGTAGGTACTAAACAACCTCATTTATAAGTATCAATTTAACATTATTTGGATTTATACTTACTTTAATATTTTCAATTATTGATTTTTTAGGTAATACTAAATCAATCAATAATTCTTTCTCTTGTTCACTAAAATTTTTCCCACGCACTCTTTTAATTTTACCGTTTTCCGACATTGTGTTAGAAAATAAAATCAAAACAAACAAAAACCAACAAAAAAATAATTAATAGAAAAACGTAGACAATACTAGGTACTTAATAGTAGTGTAGTACGTAGCCAATAACGAATAGTACAATGCACAAGCATTAAATATTATACCTATAATCAATCCTATTTTGAATTTGTTATTTATTGTTATCATTTTTCTGGGTGATAAGGTCGTAAACGGAGGTATTATGGTTTAAACCACTATAATTTTAATAAACCAAAACTCTTCAATAAATTATTTTAACGATTCATTATATCTAATCATTAGCGTAATTTAATGAATGGTTTCATGCAACCCGGCATAAGTTTCCTAACAACAACACTTATCTCAATTAATTTATTTTGACAACACCTATCTCACAAAATGTATTTCCTATTTTACAAATGTTTTATATTGAATTAAAATTGTATTTTAATGTTATAATTTATTACTAAACGAATAATATACTAACTAAAATCCACTTTAATGTTATAAAAATGTAGATTAGAATTAGACCATAAATGTTTTAATAAACTTACTTTTTTCGAGGACATGTCTCAGTATAGCAATGATGAGGCAGTAATCAATGAGATATGTTATGTTGTTACTAAAAATCAAGATAAGGACTGTTATTTTTCTTAATAACAGTGTAACCAATTATCTGAAAGAAAATTTCTCTGATTTAAATTTGTCGCCAAACAAGCGTCTTGGGACAGAGAAACGAATGGAATCAAAATGGCGGGCCTTATCAAATTAATCGCATTATCAGTGTATTATTAAGTGATAAGATAAAAGAAGAGATGAAAAATCACAAAAGCTGCAAGCAATTAATTTGTTTATTAAAGTATAAACACTATAAACAATAAATTTTACATTAGTAACTAGTAAGTAGTAAGTATTAATTGCTATAATTTAATTCGTTAAATAAAATATAATATATTAAGATAGACACATCATTGTAAAACCAATACATTCTTTGCTTCACTCATAATCTAATAAATCTAAAATTATGGATAAATGTGTATAAATTGTTACAAATCGTTAAAAATAAATTTAAAATTATAAATAAATGGTAATACAAAATAAATTATTACAAATTGTTATAAATTAATTTATCAAATAAATTTGAAATTATGAATAAATAGTTAAAAATCGTAATTATTACAAAAACACATTAAAATTATAACAAACATTAAATTTCTGAAATATTACAATTTTCATTTTGTAATAATAATGACATACTTATATTATTTTGTTCAATGTTGCTTGGGACTTGTAAAGTTGATACATTTTTTTTATTTTTAGATTTTTTGGTAGAATATAATTTGCGATGTGGAGTAATTTTTTATTGGCTGGTGATATTCGAGAAGTTTATTTTTTATAAGGTTGAGTATTTGAATGTTTTCTCATTGCTGCCAGTATTGGTTTTATAAAAGAAAAGCATTCTTTGAAAACATTAAGCTTATCTAAATTGGAAATCTCTTCAAAAACTTTATCAAATTCATTTCTAAATTTTTGTTTCTCTGTTTGCAAACATACATGGTTTGTAAGAATTGAATTATTTAATTGAAACACAATTTTTAAAGTTTCATCATGACGATGACATTCATTATTTAATAAAACATTGTCAGTAATGTTTGTATGTACATTAAATTTTTTTTGCTGTATTTGACAAATTAAATGAATATGTTTGCACATATTCCATTTAATTGCACTATCTATACACGAACATGTATAACAATGAATAGGGTGGAGTGGGGTAACTGCGTCGTGTTTTATAAAAGTTCAAATTTAAATCACAATTATATGAAGTTTAATGAAGTAATGCATATTATGATTGATTAATATTGATAAGAAAACTATCAAAAATGATATTTTATAATTAAAATTAATATTTAACAATTTTTAAATTTTTTATGATCTTTTTTTAAAAAAATTTCAAAGTGTCGCACTTGCCTCGCTAACTGGGGTAAGTGCATTTTCAGTACCTAAGAAATAGTTAAAACACATATATTGTAATCAGAGGCAAGTGCCTAAAACTTTAAAATTTTACCTTTAATTACCTGTTTATTGAGTAGAATTATTCCAAACAGCAAAAATATGACAGGCATTTCATTTTTTTCAATTTTTCTTGCCTAAATTAAGTCCTTTATAGTTATTGGATTAGATTTACTTTTAATTAAAGTTTAACAAAAATCTTAATTTAACAATTATTTAGATTAAATTATGAAAAAAAAAAACATTTTTGATACTTTTGTAAAGATATATATTACCTAATTAAATAATTATACATGTTAAATAAAACATAAATATATCATTTTCAACATTATACTTAACTTAATATTTGGTTTCCACTTATTATTATTTATTTTTATTTTTTAACTTTATATAAATTAACTTTGAAATATTCATTAAATAACACTTATAATTTTATAATATAAATATTAAATTTTTTAATATTTGATATAAATACATAACTTAATAAGATAAACATATGTATTAAACAGGTACTTTTTTTAAAAAAAATTAAGTACTTTCCTAACAAAAATGTTTAAAAATTAATTTAGGGCCGATTTCACCAAAAACTAACTAATCGTGTTTAGCATAAACGTGATTAGAAGTAATCAAACAGTTTAACCATGATTAATAAAATTTGGATTTCACCCATGAATTAAGATAGTATCTTAGATACTATCTTAATTCATGATTTCACCACTTTAATCAGGGTTCCTGTAAACCACGGTTATCTACTATCAGATAACCGTGCTGTAAACACGATTACACAAACCGCGATTAACATTATAAATCAGGGT
>JAIUCT010006898.1:0-13702 GCA_021307375.1 Tetraneura akinire
TTCACTTTAGTAAAAATAGTAGCTTCAATGGCTGAACGGTTATCATTACAAACTTTATACAAAACATGCCAATTATTCAAATAACATTCTATAGTATCAGCAAGTGTATTCCATCGTACATCTTGAGGAAGAACTAATGCTTTTCCTCCTTCTAATTTATACCTGGCTCCAACAAAATGACTATTTTTAAAATATTTAAATATTGTTTTAATATGGTTTTTAACACCAGGGACTTCTATATCATGAGCAAGCAAGTTAAGTATATGTGCTGAACATCCTAAAGTTATAATAAGTTTATTTTGTAGACCATCACATGTGGCTTGATTCTTTCTCATTTGTTCATATTGGCAGCATTATCTGTTACAACACTGCCAACAGTACACCCAAAAGATTCACAAAATTTAATAGAAGACTCTACTAAAGTTACTAAATAGTCCCATGAATGACTATTATCTTTTGTGTCTATTGTGTCTAACAAATAAACCAAATCATCATCAATATCAGTAACACAAACACAAATAATGGATTCATTATGAACATTGGACCAACCGTCCAAAGCCATACATACTGTCTTTCCTTCCAACTCTTTTTTAATTGAACTAGTGAGAGAATCATAAACCTGATTTAATAATTCATTGGAGATACGATGCCTATTTGGAGGAACATAACCCGGGCGTAACATATTTATCAATTTAATAAATTTTCCATGTTCAACTGCACGGAAGGCGGTATTTGTAGCATAAATAAACCGTGCTACTTGAACATCTAAATTTTGTTTATCCGCTTGCGTTGTACGTACAACAAACTGATTCAATGATGGTAATATTGGTAATAGATGCGTAGTCTTTTGCTTCTTAAGTTGTTTTATTGTATTGTCTGCAGAAACTATATTATCATTTATTGGTTAATTTTTGACTACAAAATATTATCATCTACATAAGTCAAAAATACACATTAATTAAAATTGTATTTAATGGTTTAATAATTTAATATAGATATTTATATAATAGGAATATATATTATTATATGTTATATGTGTATTGAGTATTATATTTATTTCAAACCAATAAAATCAAACCAAAAGCATTAGAGTAGTATTTGAAATACTTGAAAAAAATTAATTTAGTATTTACTCAAATTATATTAAAATATAAAATTATTTTTTACAACACTCCAATTGAAGAAATTCTAAACTTTATAGTTCAGTAAGTAGTAGTAACTTTATAGTTACTTTAGGTTATTGAAAACTTATATTATTTTAATTAATATATAGTTATAATTACTTGAACATGATGGAGTATCAACATCTTCATTGTTTGGACGTTCAGCTCCAGCACATTTTTCATTGAAATGAGTTTTCATTCTAGCCACTAAACCTGACATTTGGGTATGACAGTAAATACACTTCACTTTACTTGTTTTTGAACTCGTCTAAATTTCAGTAAAGTATTTCCAAATGGGATCTTTTTTTCTCCCCGTAAACATAATTAATTATAATTTATAATGATTATAGATTATAACGCTCGTGAATCGTGATCAAGTAAACGGTAAATGTAAATTAATTATTATTTACTAAAAAAGTAAAGAGTCTAAACTAAATTAAAACTTACTAGTTCTATTCCATTTAGAAATTTATTGTTATGACAATGACAACTGATAACAATTTTATTTCCATGATAAAATAAATTAATAACTTATGATTTCAGTTATCACTTATTTTATCTCCATGTCATGAACGTTTAATCTGGTTTAATATTGTAGCACAGGCCTATGCAACTTCAATGTTAACACCATGAATTAAGATAGTATGGAAACCCACAGATATATATAATAACTAGATAGCTAACTAGTAATTATTATTGAAGTCGGCCACCATTTGCAGGTTGGGCCATAACGATAGTGAAATATCGATAGAAACTATCGATATTAACTATCGATGGTAACTATCGATAATGTTCATCAACATTGCTTGTTATGGCAATGTGTTTGTGGTTATATCTTATATCTTATATCCATTTAGATTTAATTATGAATATTACATAATTTTTTATTTGTAATATTATTATATTTATATGATAAAATAAACTTTGTAAATATATGAATAGAATTCATTTATTAAAATAAATATATAAAATTACATTTTAATTGAGCATATTATAAAATATAAACATTAAACAAAATTATTTATTAAAACTAATATATTATATAACTATATAATAAATAATTAATATATATATATAAATAATTGAGCTTATTAATAAATATAAATACAAAACAAAATCATTTAAAGAACATATAAAATAAAAATAAAAATAAAAACTATTGATTATAAAATATTATTGTTTTTGCTAACTTTTTACGTTTACTGACAGGATTTAAAATATCGCTGGAATAAACTTTTCCAAAAGAATTCAGTCTGAGACTTAAATATCTTTTAATTAATACAGTGATTAAAATTAATTTATGTGGCCTATCTAAAAACGAAACATTATCACAATTTAAATTTTCAAAAATACTACTATCCATTGTCAGTTTATTTGTACAGTAAGTAATTATAATATTATCTATATTTTTAATATTTATCTTTTTAAAATTATCTGTTAAATATGATAACATTTTTTCGGCTTCACTTACTACTTTAAAGGCACTTTCAGATGGTGTGACAAGTCCACCTTTATTTTTAAAGTCTACAAATCTAGAATAGGAAGCATAATGAGAATAGCAATGATCAGTTATATTTTTCATAAGTGATTTAACACAACTCTCACAATCTATTTTAATAATTATTTTTCTTAACATATAACCAACAATATAATATATAATATTATCTTTTAATTCTTTATTGTCAGAATTAGTATTATTTAATAATATTATTCTATTTGAAATATCTTTATTCAAATCTAAATCTAATTCAGTACTATTATCAGATTTTGTTTTCCATTTAAAATCAAATAGGGATCCAAATACATCTTCATCAAATGTATTACAATTACTATTAGATTTGCATGTAATAGAATTTTTTATTAAAATTTGTTTAATAGCAGTCTTAAACTGAAATGCATTTGGATTATTGTTTAAACCAAATCTCATTCTGATACGTGCAAATAACAATTCAATATGATCTTGCGAAAACTTATATGTTAATATATATGTGAAATTTGTTTCGTTGAACATAGATTTTGCAATTGAAAACATTGATTTTACAGCAGTTGCAAAACCGAGAACAAATGTTTTATTTTCTGATACATGTAATGGTTTACAAATATTGTTTTTAGTTATGTCTAGTGCATACAAATAATTAATTAATGGAATAATAATACTTTCTAAGGTTGAAATATTTTTTTCAAAAATAGCAGATTTAAAACCTTTTGTATAAGGATTTCTAGAATTTAAAAAATCAAAAAGCCTATCTATAGTTCTGCAATATTCACTAGTGGCATTTGAATTTAAAAAAATTGGATTATTAATACTTCTTAAAAAATCTAGGGCATCTGATGTCGAAGAGCTTAGAGTTTGGGCTGCATATTTTACTTTCATAGCACTATTTTTCCATTCTATGTGGGTCTTACTTAATTTATTTGCGAGTTTTAATGTTAAATTAGTTTGTAAATTATATAAATCCTCAATATAGCACCATTTAATGTAACCAGAATTTGATTTTAAATTATTACTATTGCCAAGTGTATTTCTTGCAAGTTTCAACATATGGCAAGCATCTGGAATGTAATAAATTTTAATAGAATTTACAGGATGTTTAAACCAACATTGAATATCACTATAATTATTTTCTAATTTACACCCTAAAATTTTTAATGATGCAAAATTTGTGTAGGCTCCATCACAAGTTACTGCCCAAACTCTAAGTCCAGCTCCATGAGATAATGTTAATGCAGATTTAATTAATTCTGCTTGTGTAACAGCTGAGATTTTATTTTGGAAAAAATAACCAATAGGTATTTTCCATTTTCCATTTATGCTAACTAACATAAAAACTAAACATTCTGTTGCGGGTGAACTATTTCTTTCATTCTCAATTTCTACCTCATGTCCAAAGTCACAATACCCAATAAATTTATGTCCTACTTTATCCCAAACTAATTGTTTTCTTATACATATAGCATCTAATACTAAATTACAATGTTTATCGTCATTACTTAAATTAGAGAGAGATTTAAATACTTCTTGAAAAAATCCTGGTTCAGCATTTACAGATGATGTCCAATTGCGAATGGCTGAAGGACTTGGAAGTTTTAATATTGACCTAACAAAAATAATAAAAACAACTTATTAAAAATTAAATATAATTTGAATAGGTAAAGTTACACTAACCTACAGTAATTAAAAGCCTTAGGAGAATAATAGTTTAAGGTCAGGGCAAATTGTTTAATTTCTTTAGAATATCGCTGACCTTCAGCTTTTCTTTTTTTGTTTATTAATTGGTTTTTAAAAAGTTCTAAAAATATACCATCAAATTTATTTGTCATCATAGATTCAGCATCCGAGTCAATAAGTCCTTTCTTCTTCATTTCTTTAAATAGATCAGTCATATTATTAATTTTAGCTTGTTGTCGTCGAACTTTTTGCTGCAACACTTTAATTTTGTTTTTCATATTTCTAATTGGAGTTGTTATTTCAATTGACTTCCTTTTTCTTACTGGAGTGACTTGTTCAGTAGGAATTGCCTTTGCTTTTGTAGGAGTAATCAGGATTGGTAATGTTACTTCAGGTATTTCATTTTCAGAATTATCCTCAACAACACTTGTTTCTGTTGAAACAATATTACTCTCACCATTACCGCTTTCATTAATATTTTCTAATATATTCGGTACTTCATCTAGGACATGAATTTTGACCGGAGGTAATGATGATGATGGTAAACAAACCGTTGGAACAGCATCATCTTTAAGCCTTAAAACATAAGTGCCACCAGGAGGTTGTTTATAGTCACTGTGTATAAAATGTTTATTACACATTTTACTCCATTTACTTGGAACAAAATTGTTTTTTTTTGTTGCCAGTATCCATTGTTGAAGTATTTCAGGATTATTTAATGGAAATCTGAAATCAAATACATAATTTAAAATTATTATTTAGCTTTAGTCACTAAGGTATAAATTTGGTAAATTTTTAAAACTTACGAAAAAAAAATGTAAATCACTATTACGGGTATACTTTGAATCACAAGCAAAAACTGAACATTTTTGAACCATTTTTATGTATTCTAAATGCACTATACACAATTTGTAATTAGGAACATGAAATAAAAATTATTTCAAAAAGAAAGAATTCCAACCAAGTAATAATTGACCGTTGATAATGTTGTTATTCGTATCATTTCTAATTTCAAAACATCACTATCGATAAATAAATCGATAATATTATTATCGATGTAATAAATATCGATATTATACTATCGTTTGAGCCCAACCTGCAAATGGTTGTCGACTTCAATTTTTTCTTAATGGATTATAGGGAGTTAGCTATCTAGTTATTATATATATCTGTGTGGAAACCCAACATGCTAGAAAAAACGTAATACCAAAGTGACTACAAAATTGAATCCAAATAACAGCTGACATGTGCGGAAAACCAACGTTAGCGCTGCTAGTGTCCTAATGCAGTACTAAAATGCTACGGACACGGCTATGCTAATTTAGCACTTCAACAAAAATTGTCATAAATTAATTTCCCGCATTTACATTAGGAATTAACATGTACGAGTATTTAAATTAATGAAAAATTGCAATTATATTCATGTTCATGTTACACGTGTAGTTCTGGTGTTGGTTTATATTTTGCAATAATTATTTTTAAAATGGCATGTTGTACCTTTTTGTCAAAAGAATACGAGAAGTACCTTTGGTGTACCTAAAGATTTTAATATTTTAAAAAACTGGATCATTAGAAACATTTGAAAACACGTAAATGAATTTTTTTAAATGAATATTAGTTTAAAACTTGAATGTCAAGAACATTAAATAGATATGTTAACTAATATTTTTACATATTATATTACAATGAGAATGAGGCAGCATACTTATATGCTAAACCAAAATATGTAAAAAAAAAAATAAAATCAAAAAAAAATTATCAAAATTAGTTACTTCTTAAATAAAATAAATATAATATAGTTAAATATTCTTGTAACACTTACCTCTTCTACTTCTACATCCTGTTTTTAAAAACTATAAAGTAACATAATAAAATAATATATTTTATTTAATATTATTATTCAATTATCTGTTATTAAATACAAAAACAAAAATATAAATTGTTATACCTCAACCTTAACGATCTAAATTATATAGCTATTTAAATAATTCAAATTTAAAGTAATAAAACTTATAAATTTAACTCTACTTTTCAAAAACTCAACACTTTAAATTACGGTTATTCTTATCGTGTATAGTGTATAGGTACAGTAGATAATGGCATGTACAATGATTTCATATTTTCCCGTTTGGAGCGCTAGTGCAGGTTTTCCGCAGTATAGAGAGTCAATTTAGTAGTCACTTTTCACACTCAAGTTGGGTATCCATACTATCTTAATTCATGGTTAACACATACAAATAAATTGTGCCGATTTCACGGCTCAAAATCGGGTTTGGCACTTTGCTGCGCTCTAGTAGCATATAATAAAATTATTAATACGCTTAAATATAACAAGAGTGTCAAAACAATTATAGAGGCACAGTATAAAGAATAATTCATTCTTTCATTATCTACGACCGTGGCTAAACCTATGAGTAAGTCTAATTTAGATAGTTAATATTAAATGTTAGTAGAGTGCAGCACTGCGCCAAACCCTAATTTTTGCTGTAAAATCGGCCACTGTATTCGCGATTGAAAAGAAATATAGGTAGCGCGCTGGTCGACACTAATGATAAGGCTAACGGGGAACATGGGCAATTGGGCACTGTAATTCATGCACGTGAATATAGTTTTTATTAATTTAATAATTTATTATTTTATATTATTTAAATATTATTAAATATGTTCAATTCTGTCATTGAAATCACTGATATTATGCAATATATCGGTGATTTCAAAAGACCTTTCATTGAGGGTTCGCAAATATTAAAATGCAACCATATTGTTGAGATGGGTATAATGGAGAAGAAAGATGATCATTTACATATTTTAGGACTTTGCTTACAAACAAGTGACCTAAACGGTAAACCTCACGAAGTAAGTAATTTTTAACCAAATAGGTATTATCTATTATATATATTATTATATACTTCTCTTCTAATTATTTAATTTTTTTGTTTATTCAATGAACTAGAAAACCATTTATCTTATTTTATATCTTTTACTGCTCTAAAAAAAAAATTTGAAGTACTTATAATTTATATAGTTAAAAGGTTGATATTAAATATTTACTAATTTCATATTTTATTTTTAATAGCTGGAAGTTGTTATATCAAATAATAAAGAAGTATTGTCAAGTAAATGTTCATGTAAAGCTGGAACAGGAAAATGCAAACATGTTGTGGGTTTAATGTTAAAATTGCAAAAGTGTGTACCTATTAATTTTCAAAAATCAATTTCTTTATTCAATCAGTTCAATTTTTTTTTATAATAATAATGTTAACTAATTTTAATACTTATATTTTTTTATATATTTTAATTTAAAAATTAAAAATAGGACTCCTGAAAATGAATTAGAATTATGGAGTTGTACTGGCCTTCCTCAACAATGGGGAAAATGTAGTTCTGCTTCTAAAAATATGTACAAAGCGGTTCCAATACAAGAGTTTTGTCATGTTCAGCTGATTAAACCTAGATATGGCCAAACCTTACCAAATGATTTACCTGAAGATTTGAAAGATACAATTGTACAAGAATTTTTATTAGGTAAAAATATGTTTTAGTAAACACATTTAAATACTTCTTATATTATAATTATTGTAAGAATACTCTAGGGTGTAAAATTTAAAATTTTTCTTATTACACATTACATTTTTAGTAGGTACAATAACAAAATATATACATATAATTTTTAATATACTTATGCATACCTGGTGTATTCTTTTGTTTGATAGAATATAATTATGTAGCATTAAAGTTATTTGATATTTTATTATTGTTAAACACTGCAGAATATAATTAAGTAAAATTATATTTTATCAAATATTTAAGTATTATAACTTATTGATGTAATCTAATATAGTATTATATTATATGTAAATTATATGTAACATTTATAGTAATACTATTTATTATGTATAAATTTATAATAATTTATTTATATTAATACATTGTAAATGTTTTATTTATAATTAGGATTTCCTGAGTCTGCATTTGCTATTCACAAATTTGGACGTCATGAAATATCTGATACTCAACCTAAACAAATATTATCCACTCTAGAACAAAACCTCTTAAATTACATTTTTGAATTTCCTAATTCCATACTATATAATGATGAAGGCTTCAAGGTACTTTGTAGTAGGCCACAAGTTGAAATAAATTTTTTTTATGCAAATATTAATGTTGATAAAGAAAAAATTGAACATATTTGTTCTAATACATATCAACAAACTGGCCTTTTATGGTTGAAGGAAAGAAAAATTAGGATAACAGGTACTACTGCTTACAATTTTTTTACTTACTTTGCTAATAAAAACCCTAATTGGGAATCAAAAGTCAAGCAGTGTATGATGTCTAATTTTTCTGGAAATAATGCTACAAAATTTGGTAAAGATAATGAACTTAAAGCCAAAATTTGTTTTGAAAGTTCTTATAATGTAGAAGTTTTGAAACTAGGTTTCATAATTAATATAAATTGTCCATGGTTTGGATTCAGTCCTGATGGATTTTTTAAACTTAATAATCAATATATTCTTTTGGAAATAAAATGTCCAATCAAAGGTAGTAAATTTTATGGTACAGATTTATTAATTCAACTAAAATATATTGAAATTAAAAATAATAAATTATTTTTAAAAAAAAACCATAAATTCTATGCTCAAATTCAATTTGGATTATTGCTGTGTAATATAAGCAAGGGTTTATTAGTGATATATGCAGAAATTAATAACTCTATTAGTGTAATTGATGTTCCATTTGATAAAGATTATTGCAAAAATCTTTTTGATCGTTTAACAAATATTTATTTTGAACATATTATTTCCAATTTAATAAATTTAGTGAAGTAAATATTAAGTACCTATTTATATTTTTAAAACTATATCTATTTAAGTTTATATAATATATTTTATCTAAATGTTACAGAAATTGTTTATTGATTTTATTTAAATATAATAAATATGAAACATTAATTATTTAAAAAAATATATGCATTTATTATTTAAAAAACATTAAATTTCTCTTCAGCAATTATTGGGCGAGAGATGTTAACCACTCCACAAACAATTACCATTATTTTACTAATTTTAGGCATTAGAGCCCATGATATTTTATTCTGAAAAATTTTAAAAATTTTTATCCTTTGAATTGTTCTTTCAACATGGACACGAGCTCTTGCTATTTCTGTATTGAAGATACCATCATCCAATGTAAGTTGTTTATTTTTTCCAAGAAAAGGTGGTCTATGTAGAGTTAAACCACGTTCTAAACATTCTTTCTCAATTAAAAACCCCTTATCCACCATTATCCCATCACCATCAGTACAAATATCTAACATACCGCTTTCAATTAGAATTTGTTTGTCACTGGCTCTTCCACCATAAATATCACTTATGAATGTTATTAAACCATCAGGGGCAATTCCTATCATACATTTGATAGTATTACTTCCTTTATAATGAGAATATGTTCTTATTTTACATGATAAACATTTTGGTCGTTCCACTTTAGTTTCTGTACAATCTAGTATCACTCTTGTATTAGTAAAGTTGGCAAAACAGTTGGGCATATTTTTGTGAACTATTTCTTTAGGAAACCATACAATTACATTTTTAAAAATTAAAAATAAAAGGTCAATTGTTTCTAGAAAGTAATTTGTGCAACTTGAATTAGATATACCAAAGAAAACCGCTAAACTTATGAATGATAAATCTAATTTCAGTTTCATAAAAGTCATAGTAATTCGTGCTCTTAAATCAAGTTTAAAACTTGTAGTATACTGCAATTTTTGTACGACTAATTCTGCTATCTTGGTAATTTGATCCAAATATTTAATTTGTCTTATGCCTGTTAGTGCATTTAAATTAGAATCTGACCTAATGAGTTCCATTACATTCATTTTTTCAAACGAAATTTCAGCTAAATCTGTAATAGTATTAACTTGAATATTCTTATCTTGTTTTCCCAGTGTAATTGAAGAATCTATAGTTAAATATGACAATTCTTGTGATTGAGTGATAGGTGTAGAACAACTTATTTTTGTAAATTTGGGACACAATATTTCAGATTTTGAGTTTACATCTTTAAGTTTTTCATTTTCATTGCTACTGTATGATTCATTCTCTAACGTTTTACATCCTAAATCAATTTCATGACTGTCATCAATATTTTCAATGGACTGCATAATATTAATTTGCCTTTACATAAAATTGTTATTATAAATTAATGTATAAAACTCATTATAAGTATATCTTACTTCATAAAATTTAAATTTCGTTGTGAAGCTCTTTGAGCTCTCGCAATACTTTTACGCAACAAAGGGCTTTTAATATTCTTGTCAAATTGTCGTTTAGGCAGATTCTGTGATGGCAATGCGTCATTTTTCAGTTTTCGCCGTTTTATTGGAGAATTTACTGAAAATAAAAATTCATAAGTATTTAAAATATGTGTAACAGATTACATTACACATGAAAGAACCATAGCATAATAGCATAATTAAATATTGAAATAAATAGTAAGTTAGATTAATAATTATGTAATAAAACATAAATTATGTAAATACAAATTGTATATTATATTCATAACCATTTAAAAACATAATATTATATTACCTTTAGTAGAAATCCTAAAGTCTGATGAAATAAAATGTTCACTACAGACAACAGACATATTGGTACTTTTTTTCCCCATTTTTAATAAAATTTCCCATTTCTTCCTTAATGCAGGCAACTTAGGAAATAAGTGATATGACACATCATATAGGGAGCTCCTAATAAAAGAAAACCATTATAAAATTTGGAAAACTACAAAATTATGTAATTATTAAAATCTAATTGTAAATAATTTTATATAGTTACTTCTTTGAACATTGTGGAACACAACAAGCCTTATGACTCTTCTTTGTATTTACTTTAGGAACATTAGCACAATAATTATGTTCGTTAATCTTAATATTATTCATATTTTAATTTTATAATAATAAGTAAAACAAAATAACTCTCACTTCACCATAGAAAAGAATACTTTCATACACCACAGCCCTTAACGTTAACACTACAGAGTATAGATTTCAGATAACACATTCCCCGTTATAATAGTTCAAGTAATTTTCACTAGGTAGCAGACCCTCTGCTTTCAATCGCGAATACATGGACAGTTGCCAGACCTATTATTCTAAGACCGTGTTGTAGCACGATGTAGAGAAGATAAGGTGATAACACTCTAGAAAATATACGAGCTTGTAATGACCGCACATTTATAATTAAGTGAAAATACCACCAGGTAGAGCCACCATCCTTGAAGGCCTATTTTTATTATTTATGGCTATATTTATGCAATATTATTATTTATTTATACTTATATTTATACAATATTATTATTTATTTATACTTGTAAACATTTTTATATAATAAATGAAATATATTTTAATTTATTTGTATTATTATTATAATTAAAAAAAAAATATTTACTTAAATCAAAATAATATTAAAAATATTGTATATAAATAGTTATTCTTAGATTTAGTTTAAAATTTATGTATTATGCATTTTATTATTATTTTATTTTATTTTAGTTGTTTATTTTATATATTTGTTTATTTATTTAAATTAATTTTTTTAAGAATATGTAAATTGAAGAAACAATTATTTGTATTTTTTTTTTTTTCATTTTTTCTTCTTCTCTTCTTATTAATCTTTTGTTTCTTATTGCATTAATATTAATTTCTTATATTCTCAATCTCTAACACAAGCTTAGCTTAAGAGAGATTGATAATCATAAAATTCTATCTGTTGTTTATATCTTGTAAAAATAAATGATTATAAAAATAAAAAAAAAAATAAAAAAATTAAGATACTATTTTAGTATATTTTACTGTCATTCATTTATTAATATCAATTTATGGTTAAAAAATTGGTATTGCAATGTTAGCTATTTTCTGGTGAAATTAATTATTTTAAAAATGCCAAACAAATGTTTTGTTCCAAATTGTAAATCCGGATATGCAAGTGAAAAAAATGCAAAAAAAATTACATTATTTCGAGTTCCAAATGTATAATAAAATATAAAATTAATGTATGTTTTTCTGCATTATGTTCACCTGAAAAAGAAAATAAAGATGATAGACATAAACTTATAAATATTAAAAGTTATGGATACCTATTAATTCCATCAGATGTATTGTATAAAATATTTTATCAGGTAACTAAATATTAATTATGATATAAAATATAATAGGTATAATCTCATTACTTTGTTAACTACATAGCAAATTATAGAACAATTGTAAAAATTTAAAAGAACAAATATAAAATAGGTGTATATATAAAAATAGATACATAAAAATAATAATAACATTGGATAACCATAATCAAAAATAAAAAAGTAATGAAAGATAATTAAACAATTAAAAACAATTATTTAGAGATGAACCTCACTGTATTAGTTTTGTAACTTACCTTTGTCCAACATAATCACTTCATAAAATGTACAAGAATCGTACAAATCCAGACTTTATACATAACATCTAAAATGAGAACTGGGACACTCTATTTACCTATAAAATGTTAATATGATCAATTCTCAACTTTTTTATTTTTTTGTTTTTAATAGCTTGAAGATGCTATTTGTATAAAACTAGCAAATGAACATCTTCATAAAGACTTACTGTTCAGTAGAATGAATTATCTTGTGACTGAAGCTAATATATAAACACTAGGATGTGAAGAACATTCACGAGAAATAACACGGACGATAATAATTTTTTATTTAAAATGTAGAATGCATTTTGCATGTAATGAAGCAAATGCAAAAAGAGATAATAACAAAAAACAAAAGAATTTATTAAAACAATCAAAATTATGTTAATTACCTACCTAGTTATATATATTTAAAGTAATAAAATGTATAATATTAAGAATTTGAAGTAAATAAATAAATAATAAAATTTATAGGTACCTACCTATCATAATTCATATCTAATTAAAAATTAAAATTTGAATATATTTGAATATGGGATGATTGAGTTGAATTTTGAAAAATAGGCCTTTTGGTCATGTGGCGGTGCCTAATAGTGGTGGGTCGTTACTACTGTATTCGTTCCAAAGTAACGAGTACACTGGTAGAACGAGTAGGAACGAGTACATTTGTTCGTCTCACATTCGTTCCATCGGTACAATGTTACAAATTACAAAATGTACCCTGAACGTAGTTTATCCACTTTGTACAACAGTTACTTGGTCAATCAATAACATAATATTGTGATAACTGATAATGAACACCAGCGTTACTCAATGTTAATATTTTATATTAATATTCGATTTACTTACTCTCTATGCGGGTGCGGGGCACAGATTTCTATATCATACTAGATAAGGAACTCGGCATTATATGC
>JAIUCT010006926.1:0-24135 GCA_021307375.1 Tetraneura akinire
ATAATATGAAACCTTTTTGTCATTTCCAGAATAAAATCTAAATTTGATCGAAGTTGAAGCAACAACATATACAACAGTACCGGTACTAGATTAAAATCACTAATTTACATTGACAATTTGAATTATAGATACCATATGTGTAATATGAACAACAATACAATGTGAACATAATTTGTTATAATATTTAGTTAAAATATAGGGATGTTCTTTTGTCTTGCACAATCGCAGGGGTTGATGGTACTTTCAAACCAAATTCTCCTCCTCAATTCAACAAAGGATGCCTGCTTACATTTTAAGTTGTGTACAAACATGTAGTATGATAATTAGTGTAATTATAAATTTCATTTTTCAATTGATTTACCATTAATATTAATATACCTAATTATCATTAATTTAGTCTTTTCCAATGGTATACAGACCATATACCTCAAGAATGACTCAAGCCACATATGAATCATTCTTCAGAATTGTTCGACAAATTCTGCCTCTAAATTATGCATAATTAGTCATAATAACGGATTATGAACTTGGGTTAATAAATGGCATAACAAATGTGTTCCCTGAAAGCCAACATCGTGGCTGTTGGTTTCATTATTGTCATTGAGTAGTTATTAATATTGTTGAAACTAAAGTTTAATTAATCAAAAGTTTTATAACATTCGCATAATTTATATTTTCTTAAATGCAATAATTTACTCATAAATTGACATACTAATAATTTTTTCACATTATTTCAGTCTATTATCCAATACTGTAGAAGTTTGAATAGTGTATTCCATTTATTTCAATCAAACCCTGTAGCTGCTAGAGTACTGTGTATGGTAATTTTAGAGCTGGCCATACAATAGACAATTACAATCGAGCCTAATTCGGACCCTATAGCCACTAGTATGTTTTAAATTTTTAATTACGAGTAACATTATGTTAATGTATTTAATTATATTTTATAGAGCCAATGCAAGAGATAGAATCCATATAACCATTGTATAAATAATAAAATAATTTTCAATAGTTATGTTGTATAATTATTAATAATTACAAATAAAATTTATTTACTAATATTTAATGATATAGATAAATTGTAAATGTTTGTGTACACTGTAACATTTATCCATTGTGTAAAATATGTATTATAATAATATTGTAATTTTTTGGTTTATTGGAATAACAATAAACTAATTTCTATTTTTATTTTTATTTTATTATGAATGTGTGAAAAATGTAAATAAATTTATAAATGATTAAAGTTGTCATTTTTTTCGTTTTATAATTAAAACTTATCCATAGATTAAATGCATTAATTTTAAAATTTATTTATCCACTACATACTAATTATCAAGGCTATTTTTAAATTAGTAAACTATGAAGAGATGGAATGGAGTGTAGTTATTAACCAATTTGTTAAAAAAATTGACGTTGATACAAAAAAATTGTACAATATAAAACTTTACGAAGACATTAGTTGTTTACTTAAATCAAACTACAAGTTTTAATACTCATGAACCCTCAATGAATCAGATTTCTGATCATTGTAAAATTATACAAAATATGACTAAATAAGCAGGGGCGTTCCGAACGGGGGGTAGGGGGGGTGTCTACCCCCAAGTAGTTTATCTCGGTCGGCAAAACGCAAATTTGGCAAAAAATTTGACATAGTCGGCAAAATGTTACTTTTATTTCAATTATAAAATCATCGTCGCTTTTAGCGATTATAGGTATTATTTATAGCGTTATTACTATAAACTATTTATGTAGACATAGTGTTGACGCTGAAATCGCGGTGGTTGCGTAATTATAACAGCCACCGCGATTATTATTAATATTACTACGTGTACGAGTATATTGATAATTGGGAAAAAATGCGTTTCCCAATCAACGGCCGGACACAAACACACACACACACACATAACACACCTAGCTATAAGATTAATTTTAATTTGTGTTATCGTGTATTATATAATCGAATGTCCAGTGTCCGTGAATTATTGTTTTGTACTTTCTGTCTATCTCCGTCCGTAGTGTGATTTAGACCTACGTATTTGTGTGTTATTATCATTGTTGAATTACCTATCTTGTACCCCATTTTTTTTTTATATATTTTATTGTAACTACTCGTAACGGAGTGTCAATCGTGGTTAAATTAGTGAAAATATAATATTGGTAATCATGCGCTAATCGCCGATTAAATTAAATTAATATATTATTTTTGTTATGTGAACAGAGTGCTGTGTGCGCCACAATATTTGTGAAACTTTATTATATTTTATCGTATTTTTTTTATTATTGTCAATTTTAGTGTGTGTGATTTTTATATAGATTTATTTAGACTTAGGTACAGGTGTGCAGCTGGCCAGTCTTCACACCAACGATATCATTGTGAGTTTTTATTATTACTATTATATTATTTTATTATTGTTGAGCCAAAAGGGCTAAAATTCCATGTTATATTTTTATACTTCTGTGTTGCTGTGACTTATATTGTGTTTTATTATTATTATATTATTATACAGCAACACTAGTTACCAATTTTGTTTACCATATTCTTTTTTATCTAGTTACAGTTACCTATTTTTTCCAATAGTTTTAAGTTACACACATACAAATATACACACATACACACACACCAGCACACGTAGTTCAACAGTATTTGCCCGGCAACCCCGTCCACTGCTGATTGAACTACTAAACATTATACACACATACACAAGTGTGGCCGGTCGGCTGATAAAACTATTAATTCATTATATACAATATACTCGTATACGAATTTATTTGGTAGGTGTCCGGGGTGAGCGTACTATATAATTGTTACGCTCCCGGCCCGTACACATAGAGAATAGCAAAGACTATAAATGGCAAATATGCGTATCACTGTGTTGCTAATATACCTCTTTAGTCCTTACTTTATTATGGTAATACCGCTGTTAGGTATGGTTTAAAATAATCGTGAATATTCTAAAAATATCCGCATTATGCATCAACGACCCAATCTATATTTCCCTCTAACCGCCCAATCAAGTTTATATACTTACACGACCGGGTGTGTACTATGTGCGTTAGTTGTTAGATTTGTGTTATAAATTTATAATATGTGGTGTACCGTATAATATAAAATTTGTATTTATTGTAATCTTATTGTAACGTTATTGTGTTTATGTATTATTTTACCTTTCACGTTAGTGATTGGCGATAATTTGGTTTGCAGTTTTTGTATTTTGTTTAATAAGAATGTAATTAATATTATCCAATACTAACTTTAATAATATTTTTAGATTCTGAGCGAAGCGAAGAATGTATTGGTTTTACAATGATGTGTGATTATTTTTTTTTTTTTTTATGTCTGTGTACAAAAATACTACCCGAATTAATGCTCCGATTTTCACGAATAGGGTATGTTTCCGGTAGCAAAGTGGATGTACTTGGTACTTAGGTCATTTTTTGAATTTCTCAAAATTGACGCTATGCGGTAGAAAAAACGGCGAAAAAATGACGAAAACACAGCATTTTTCGCGAAAAATGAAATTTCGACGAATTCGATTTCTATATTTCACGATAACTCAGGCAATTTTTAAGATAGACCTGAAATTTTTTTGGGGTGTTCACATAGCTATGATATATATTTGGTAAAATTTTGGAACCGTTTTTTAAATTTTTTTACTAAATATAGAACTTTGAATATTTCGTAAAATTCACGTTTTTACGTAGGTATATAATGTGTGATAAAATTGTCAATTTTGGGTATTTTGGTCTGAAAATTTTACTGAAGTATACTTACATATTACTTAACATCATACTAAAATATTATAAAAATCCCAAGTCACAATTTTTTTTTTTTATAGCTCTTTTAAGTTGATATTTGTAGTTCAAACGAAAATTATAATCTGACTGAACTTCGCTCAGAATCGTTTTTTCGAATGCAATGGTTTATCATTATCCTGTGCGGCAGGAGTATCAGCTAATCTTTTTTTTTTAATATTTTTTTTATTTTCTGGATTATGTACAAAACTTAATACTTATTAACCCTACACTGCATGGTGTCGCCATATATGTGTAT
Organism: Tetraneura akinire; assembly: GCA_021307375.1. Taxonomy (NCBI): domain Eukaryota; kingdom Metazoa; phylum Arthropoda; class Insecta; order Hemiptera; family Aphididae; genus Tetraneura; species Tetraneura akinire. The sequence continues at coordinate 4,055 of JAIUCT010006926.1, forward strand.
GATACAATTTTTCAAGTTGGATAATACGTTCATTAGTATTGAAAAAATGATATAATAATTAATTTATGGTATAATCAATTTTTGAATACTATTGATTTTATTTATTAATTATTGACAATCCTACTCCTAGAAGATAGCGTTAGTTATTTAGTAATTTAATAAATTCGGAATCAGAATTCTCATAGTCGGCAATTTTTCAAACTGATACCCCCCCCCCCCCCAAATAGAGAAGCTTCGGAACGCCTCTGTAAATAAGTAGTGATGGGCACTACTGAGTGAAACCTATCAAAGAATATAATCGATAGTTTTCGAAACTATCTGGTAAATAATACTATATTCATTTGGAAAAACACGCGGTAGTTTTTAAAACTATCGATTGTCAAAACTAGTCGGTATTTTATTGAAGCATACTGTCATAAATCTTAACGAATATCCAAATTATTAGATAATTCTCAAGACTTTTTTTTATAGTTGTTTAAAGTTGAAATTTCAGTAAAATTATACATATATTGTCTGAAGAACTTCACTCAGAATCGCTTTTCGAATGTAATGATTTATCATTTGATTCAAATTGTAATTAAAATTCAACACTGTCCTCTTTACACCTGTATCCCTACCCTTGCTTTTTTTTTCGTAGTACCTATATTAGGTAGAATCTTTTGTTATGATTTGATTTGCCTTGATAATTAAAAAACTTAAAATACAAGTACCTTTTTTGTTTACAATGGGGGAGTCTGACACCCCTGTCCTCCCTTGTATACGCCACTGATCTAAACCAAAATATCGGGGTAGAATACAATATGATGATAATTGATAGGAGATCCGATTTTTAAACCATATCAGAACCGAACTTTTCAACGACGATTTAACTACCCAATGGCTGCTCGTATGGACTTTCACCAAATAATGAAAATTGATGCCCGTACGCAGTACAGGATTTAATAAGCCCTCCAAGTTTGGAAAATATCGCATTATTATTGAAGAAAATGAAAAAGAAAAATAATGTGATTGACGATATTCGTACCTTATAAATTTCGTATCTGGCGAATTATTAGACTGGGGATTTTCTAATTTGGTATAATGGTCTATATAGGGTCGGAGAACAATATTCCTTTAAAATCAGGGTTCTAGAAATCGTAGTTACGGAGATAAATTATCTCGGTAACTAAGAGTACTACAGTTCTAAAATCTTTGGGATCGTATAGGGACGATCCCTAAGTTACTTTTTCATAAGTAGGTGAAAACCCCTAAGTCCCTTCGTTCGTGAGATATTATGTGTTTTCGGATTTACGTATTACGATTACGCGTTTTAAAAAAAAAAAATTTTAATAACGGACCGATCTTTTTGAAACATTGAAGGGCCCTTGTCCTCGTTAAAAAAATGAGTTTTAATTCTTTGGTAAAAGTCTCTAAGTATAACGGTTATAGAGTTATTTGGATTAGAAATAGTTGGAATCGAACACCGCGATAATTCGAAATATCGGGGTAGATTACTGTATGCCGAGAGAACCTGCAAATTTTAACCGAAAACTAATTTCAACTATTCTAAGTCGAATAACTTGATAACCGTTGGAGTTAGAGACTTTTACCATAGAATCGAAACTCATTTTTTCGACGAAGACAAGGTATCCTGAAAGTTTCAAAAAGATCGGTTCATTTTAATTTTTTTTTTAAACACAATTGTCGTTTTAGATTCTGAGCGAAGCGAAGAATGTATTGGTTTTACAATGTTTTGTTTTTTTTTTTTGAAGGACTCTTTTTTTTTTTTTTTATTCTGTAAACATTTTTACTACCCGAAATAATGCTCCGATTATCACGAATAGAGTATGTTTCCGGTAGCAAAGTGGATCTAGTTGGTACTTTATTTAGGTCATTTTTCGAATTTCTCAAAATTGACCCTAAGCGGTAGAAAAAACTTCAAAAAAATGACGAAAAAACGGCATTTTTCACGAAAAATGAAATTTTGACGAATTCGATTTCTATATTTCCCGATAACTCGGGCAATTTTTAAGATAGAGACTTGAAAATTTTTTTGGGTGTTCACATAGCTACTATATATATGTGGTATAATTTTGGAACCGTTATGTTAATTTTTCTACAAAATATTGGACTTTGAATATTTCGTGAAATTCTCGTTTTTACGTATATAATGTTTGATAAAATTGGCAATTTTGGGTATTTAGGTCTGAAAATTTTACTGAAATATACTTACATATTAGTTAACATCATACTAAAATATTAGAAAAATCCCTAATCTCAATTTTTTTTATAGCTGTTTTAAGTTGATATTTTTAGTTCAAACGAAAATTATAATCTGACTGAACTTCGCTCAGAATCGTTTTTACGAATGCAATGGTTTATCATTGCATTCAAATTCGAATTAAAATTAAACGCTATGATTCGCACACCTGTATCCTGTGCGGCAGGAGTATCAGCTCATCTTTTTTTTTTTAACTTCTCGATTTTGCCGCTCAACCGTCACTCGTAGGGACTTGTGCCATATAATTGAAGTCGTTCCTCGTGAGCCTATTGAGGAGTCCTGCGAGTTTGAAAGGGATAGCTTCGATATCCAGTACGCGACGACACGGAACCCATAGATTTTTCCGTAAAAAATTTTCGGCGGCTGAAACGAAGGGACTTACGGGACTTGACGTTCTTATCGAAAATCGTTTTTGGGACCGTCCGCTTACGATCCCGGACTTTTTATGACCCTATCATTATTTGTTTCCGAGAAATTTTTTTCTCCCGAACCGATAACCTTAGGACCCTGATTCCAAAGGGACGTCATTCTACGTCCCTAAAAACTAGTTCATATGAAATTTGAACGTTCTACGTAGAACGGTTCGCCAGCTACAAATTTAATAAAAACTGTGGCATAAAAATCTATAGGTCCCGCGTCATAGCTTCCTGTCCATTCGTCGAAAAAATAAGTTTCGCCTCTATGGTAAAAGTATCTAACTTCAACGGTTATCAAGTTATTCAACTTTGAATAGTTGAAATTAGTTTTCGGCTAAAATTTGCAGGTCCTCTCGGCATACAGTAGTCTACCCCGATATTTCGAATTATCGCGGTGTTCGATTCCAACTATTCCTAATCCGAATAACTCTATCTCTTAATAATATCACTTAATCTCATAATAATAGGCGAATCATATTAAAATATTATATTATTTATGGTAATAATATATTTAGCTACCACAATTAATTATTATTACTAAGCATAAGCGTGCGCAGACATTTTGTATAGGTAAAATTTTTCACGACCAAAATGTTATCAAGGAGAACGAAAGCAAGACTATACGTAGCCATTATAAGACCGACGCTAACGGATGGTTGCGAAGCTTGGACGACTACTAAACAAACAGAGAGAAAACTGAGCACTTTTGAACACAGAATATGTAGGAAAATATGTGGACCTGTCTTTGACGAAACAACGGGGAATTGGCGAAGGAGGTACAACAGAGAGTTGTACGATATGTTGGAACTAACGGCAGTAACAAGCTTCATTAAAAGCCAAAGGATACAATGGTTAGGACACATAATGAGAAGACGAGAGAATGAAGTAGTTAGAGCGACATTGGAATGGAAGCCCATAGGTAAAAGGCCAAGAGGTAGACCGAGAAAAAGATGGATAGACGTGGTAGAAGAAGACTTAAAAATTCTTGGAGTTGAGAATTGGAGGGAGGCAGTTCAGGATAGAGACAGGTGGCGAAGTGTAGTAATGGCGGCAAAAACTCTTAGAGAGTAGAAATGCCAGTAGAAGAAGAAGAAGAAGCGGCACGATTATTTTTTGTGGAGTTGTAGCTTGTAGGTATACTTAAAGGATAAAAAATACATTTTAATATTTTATTGGAAAATACTACGTATATATTTATACCATTAAACTAGATATAACAAATCAGGTGTAATGTAAAATATAATAATAAACAGACAATATAATAAGAAAAATCCATATAAATATTTTAATTATTGATTTTACTGAAATATCAACTTTAAACACCTATAAAAAAGAATTGAGTCTTGAGATCTTCATAATATTTTGGAAATATGTTAAGATATAAATCAGTATGCTTCAATAAAATTATCTACATTATTTAGTTTTTCTATTATTTGTTATTGTAAAAGTATTAAGAAATAATAAGAAGAATATTTGTACTCGTAAGGATTCAAGATTTACGTTTAAACTAATAATATCAACTATAAACAGGTATTTTATTACTTTATGCTTCCTAATATACATATTATAATTATAAAGTGTAATATATATAGTCGTATATTGTAATTATTTACATTGTTGTAAAATATATTTAAACCACTGAAATTATTATAATTCAAATTATTTGAAAAGTTGGGATTTGTGAAGACATTTTTATATTTATACCTATAACACAAAGTATAAATTAATTTCGTATTTTTCTGTGGTACGAACTACGAACTAGTCACAATTTTTGGTACTTTTCATCTTTATTCTGTACCTATTGTTTATTAATTATATTTTTAAATATGGAGCATAACGGTTATATTTATGACAATTTAGGGACAAAAAAAGGAATAACGTAAGTACTTTATTTAAATCAATCTTTCTATTTATTGTTTTTTGCAAATAAATAAATTACTTCATCAATAGTGAATAGATCTATTCTTAGTGTGACCAGACTAAAGTTATGATTTACCGTAAATTGTTTTTTCTAAATTTACCTGGTAAATTTTTGATATGTTTTTTTTTTTTTTTTTTTTTTTTGTAATATGCTATTATCTTAAAGAAATATTATGAAGTACCTATATATTAATTAATAAATAAAACTGTGTAGTGGTTGGTCACATAGTTTAAATCTTTTAATTGTAAAATATATTTTTAAACAATTATTTAATATTAAAAATATTATATATTATAAATTTACATGAATAAAATAAAAATATAATAATAACAACATATAAATAATAAGACAATAAATAAATTTAATAATTTAATTTATAAAAAATTATAATGACATGCAGTTTATTATTTAAATTTAAAAGAAGCAATCACATCTCTTTTTATAAACTACTGAAACATAATAATAAGTTATCACATAGTAAAATAGTAGGCACACAAATTAAATTTAGATTCAAATGTAAACCTTAATACACATATAATATTAATTATGCTAATTTATATTTAAAAAAATCTTTCGTGAGCAGCATGAAAGGACAATCCTTATTTACTATGAAGCCAAGTAGTAACTATACAATTTAGTAATATTATAATTGACAGTTAATATAACTGTTAAATTAACCATTTACTAGATTTACAATATTTTTCCGTCAATCCAAAGAACTATAAACATTTAGGATTTATATTATTTTAGCCTAATTGTTTTTATAAACTCCATAGATACTACAGGTGTTCAAAAAGAAGTGGTAATTACTGTTCAGGGTCAATAAAAAAATTAGCTGATGGTGCCATTATTGTAAATAAGCCGCATAATGGTCACCCACCACAAAATAATATCGTGCCTATAATTAAATTATTCAGAGACACTCTCAAAAGGCTGGCCTGCACAGAAAACCAGAGCTTAAAATTAATTTATGACCAAGAATCTCGAAGGTAAATAAAAGAAATATTTAAATATGTACAATTTACTTAATTTAAAAAACTTCAAATTTATATTTTCATAGAAATCCAGAAGCAGCTAGCCATTATCCTTGGTCTACAGCAGAAAGCATTATGCGATTGTCAAGAAGAAAATCATTACCACCACTTCCCGTTTCTTTCGTCGATCTGGCTACTCTTTTTGACAATGGGAGACTACAAATGATTTTCATGCTGTGATGAAGTTTTATTTAAGGGTTGTATACATGATGTTGATGGAAGAGGTAGTATTGTATTTTCCTGTACACATTTGATACAATTAGTATTATCAAACAACATACAGGAAATACATGTTGATGCAACTTTCAAAGTTGTACCAACGAATATGGGAAAGCAGTTGTTAAGCATTCATTGCATGATTGAAAACTATGTAAGTCCTTCAGAATTTTGGTAATTAACGTAATAATTCTAACTTATAATTTTTAATTTTGGAAGGAGGGCTGATGTGTTTTAATTTGTTTTATGCCACTTGATACTAAATATTCAAATCACTTTTAAATTGATTATTTTTGTAAGAAAATCTGTACTTTTTTATAATAAAATTATTTTTATATTTTTAAATGTAGTCTATACCAGTTGTGTACTGCTTGATGGAGGCAAAATCTAGAAATTCATACGAGTGTGTTTTAAATTTTATTAAAACCAATTTGCTTCCCAATTTAAATCCATCTATTATAATAACAGATTATGAATCAGCACTAAGAGACACACTCTCATCATTATTTCCAAATGCCACAACAAAAGGATGTTGGTTCCATCACAATCAAGTAAGCTAATCAAAATATGATTCATTATTAATATATTGAATAATATATAATATAAATTATTATTAATAATTCTTTGGTAAATGGCAAAAAAGGGTTAAGTTAATGTTTAACATTCTTATTTAAAATTATTAGTTTTTTGTAAGAACAGATTATGTAATACATTATTATTTTTTTTTTTTTTTATAAAATACTTGATATTTATAAGTTAAATTAATTTAAATAATACTTATAATAGGACCCGACTTACTACAATTTAAGTTTTAAAAAAAATTATAAAAGGTTATGTTAATTTAAATTATTTCACTATAGTAAATTACATATTTAATGTTATGAATTTATGATATATACATGTTTAAAATCTATCTTATTAATTTAAAATTAAGTTTTATACTTAGTAATTTCAAATTTCAATATATTATGTTTTATTATTTACAGTGTTGACATTAATATTATATTATATTATTATAAAATAATTAGAATGATTTTATTTTATTTTATTTATTTATTTTTTTTTTTTTTTGAAATGTATAATTTAATATTGCTAAGATTATTTTATACTTACCTAGTGAAAATAATTACAAATGGAAACATAATTTGAATTGTATATTCTTAAAAAATTAATTTTTGTGAAAATTTTCACGTGCTGATTTTTAAAATCGAATGAATATTTTCTGAGTAATCAACATTTAAAATTATACAGGGGGATAAAAGTAATATTTAGATAATTTCACAATAAAATCAATAAAATTTGTTCTATATTATTTTATATTCTCTATTAATAATTAATTTTTAAAAAAATTTAAAAACTAATATTTTGACTTAACCCCTCTTTGCTTAAAAGTCTTTGCAAAAGTCAGTTAATTTATAAAAATATTTACATATATTATAGTTATTATTCATATATAACTATATAAGTATATATATATATCATGTCTGGTCTAATGTATATTATTGCTTTAATATATAATATGTTATAGGCAGTTTGGAAAAATATGAGAAAAAAAGGATTTTTATCATTGGTAAATTCAAACGAGTATGCTTTAAAAACCCTAAAATTGATATTTGCATTACCACTTTTACCATCGGGTGATATCGAAAGGGCTTTTGAAGTAATAAGAATGTTTGCTATAAACCATAGAGTACCCATGACTAGTCTCTTCAATTATTATAAAAAGTAAGAAACCAATTTTTATTTATCTACCTATTGCGAATTATTATTTTTTAAATATTTATATTATAATGTATAAAACTAGAAAAATATTAGTTATTAGTTAAATATTATGTAGAACATTTTATATAATTAAAATTAATGTATTAACATTTATATTACATGTAGTTTTTGGCTTCGACAAGTTGGAACAGATATTTTATCGGTTAACAGACTACCAAGGCGCACCAATAACAATGTAGAAAGTTTTCATAATAGCCTTAGAATAAAATTTTCTGTAACTCATCCAAACTTATGGATTTTCCTTGGTAAGCATATTGTTCATTATGATTTAACACACCTAATTCAAAATATAAATTTACTATTGTATTAAAACTATTATAGGTCATCTTAGTCAATTGAGTGCAAATTACCATATTATTGTTTCTCAAATATCCAATAATTTGCGTCCAACAAGAAATTATAGAGTGAATTATTTAATTAATTCGACTCGTATTAAAAACGCTACTGAGCAATATTCTTTGGGCTTGATAAGTATGTGGCAATTTCTACAGAGGTGTTCTTTTGCAACTGAAGCATTTGAACAACAACAAAGAAATTGGGCATTGCGCATCGATAATGCAAATGAAGATGTAAATATCAACCAACCTGTAGAAGTTGAACTACCAGCGTTGCCACTTGCCAATCAGCCAGTACCAGAGCACCCACTTGACAATCAATTGCTGCCACTAGCAAATCAGCAAGAAATCCAAGAACCATTTAATGAAATGCCAGATGATAATACACAATCTCAAAATACTTGTATGACATGTTTGTTAGTAACAGTAAGAGAAAGTGATGTGAAGTATATGATTCTACCCTGTGGGCATGCATGGTTATGTGCAACATGTATGTTAAGAATCCAAAGTTCTGATCCGGTTAGATGTCCTGTATGTAGACAAAATAATATAGAATTCCAAAGAATCTTTTTTTCATAAAATAATATATATTTGTTTTAAAAAGGCATTTGTCAATTTTTTTTTATTTTTATTTGTTTATTTTTTACATTATTTATTAGGTACCTAATTATTATATTTGTATATTTTTTATATGTATTATATTACAATCTATATATTTTATAGGTATATTAATATTTTTTTATTAGAATAATTTTTTTCTTATATATAAATTGTATAAATATAAATATTGAATTTGATTAGATAAACATACATATTATGTAATTTTAAATTTAGGTATTATGTTAAGTTAAATTTTAAATTTATATATAATATATAAATATAGGTATTTTTAATTTATACTTTGCATAGGTACCTAATGTAATATTATAATGTATAAAATAGCTAGGTATATTAGGTTATATATTATATTATTCATTTATACATTTATCTATACCTACTTACTTTTTATAATATAAATTGTAATTATGCATTTGCATAACAATCTTCTTCTTCTACTTTCTAATTTAACGTGCAATTGTACATTTGCACGTTCTAAAGGTAAACAATAACTAAATAATTTAAAATATGTTTAAAAGTTTTGATTAGTTTAAAATGTGACGTGTTTTATTTCAACTACTTGGCAACGGCTATTAAATACGTATTATTATTATTGGATACTAATAAGAATATTACTATACACAGGTATTATCGTATCGGAATTATGCGGGTAGGTACATTCATAAATTTATGATATAAAATATATTAGTGAGACATGTCTCATTTTCACATCGCGAGACACCCCACTTTTAAGAACCCACCACACCGCATATCATAAAATATGAGACAATATTCCACGTTGTCTCATTATAATATACAATATAAATATACTATATAGCAAATTAGCAAAGAAAATTATTATTGACTATTGTGTGGTTTTACCCGACTGCCGACGCTCCACAGCGCCTATTTATATCTGTTAATAGTTTAATACATGACGTATACTTTATAATAATTAATAATATAATAATATTTTATATTTATATTGTTATAACTTATAAACCAAAGTATAATAAAATAAATATGTTTTTCTAGATAATTCTATATAAAGACATATTGAAAAAATATATATGTGCAATCAGTTAAAAAATAATGTCTCATAATTTGTCTCATAGGTAGCTTCGCCACTGAATAGTGAATATTACAATAAACAACTTCCAATGGCCAGTGACCAAAATGGAGAGAAAGAAATAATTCAACGTTTAAAATATTATAATTACTGTAATAAGACTTATTTTTGCAATTTCACAACAAATTTATCCATATTAGTACCTATATTACAATATTGAACACTGGATAATGAAATTTTAATTCAGAATAAAAATTATAATGAGATTCAATATGTAATATGTATTAAATTATTAACAGTGAAGCACTATTCACTATTAAAATAATATAAAAAGTGTAATAAAAATTATGAGATTCACTATGTAATATGTATTAACAGTTAAACACTAGGTATTCACTATTATAATATTAATTATATTATAGGAATCAGTGGCGTAATTACAATATTTTCTGGGGGGGGGGGTGTCATATAATGAAATAATTTATAAATCAGTAAATATAAAATACTTAAACTAAATTAAACCTGTTTTTATATTTACGAGTTTAATAAGAAATAAAATTAAAAAGCAAGGGAAGGGATACAGGTGCGATACGACTGATACGAGTACATATTATGTATTAAGGGATACATATTTCGTAAAATTCTTGTTTAAATGCATATAATGTTTTATTAAAATGGCAATATTTTGGTATTAAGGTCTGAAAATTTTACTGAAGTATATTTACATATTATTTAACAAAAATTGCTTGAGTTATAGTGAAATATTAAAATCGAATTTGTCGAAATTTCAGTTTTCGTGAAAAATGCCGTTTTTCGTCATTTTTTCTACCGCTTAGGGTCAATTTTGAGAAATTCGAAAAGTGACCCAAATAAAGTACCATCTACATCAAATTTTAATAAATATTATTAGTTATACCAAATTACTAACTATTCTGGAATATCATATTCATAAAAACTTTGAAATGGCAAAAGCGGTTAAAAAACTTTTACTGCATAATTGTGAGTATAATTTAATGTAAATTAATCATTATGCTGTATTTACAAAATGCTATTATGTTTATATATTCCGTTCATAAAGACAGATCATAGATATGTAAAAGGTAATGATTTTGGATGAAGTTCAACGTTACAAATATCTACCTACAGAATACAGCCTTCCGACTACTTAAAGATATGATTGTCAATATTTCACGAAAATGCTAATTAATATACTCGTACTACATAATGTAAGCATTAAACCTAGATAATAAAATATTGTAATACATAATTTACATTCTTATGTCTGCATAATTAAATTACCTATTAAATAATAACTAATTCAATTTTATCTAGTAGGTATAATTATATACATTTCCTTGAAGATCAGAAATTTTCCAGCTGGTATCAATTATCATACACAGAGTCTACATTCTATGATTTTTACTCACTAAAAAATCTACAACACTACACTATAGTAGCTTGATAAATGTTAAAGTTATGTACTGATGGATAAATGATGTATTTATATAATTATTATTAATTTCTGTTACAGTTACTTATGAGGTGGATTATTTATTATTTTTGGGAACATTGGTTACTTTTATTTAATTACTAAGAGATTTTAGTTTTTACATGAATACTCTGCTTAAGCAATCCGTTAGGTAGATTCTAATATCTTTTTAGTTTCTTACGTAAATTTAGTCAATGTTTTCAAAAATAAAATTTTGTATTTTGTTATTCTTAGGTATCCTTACAGCAACATTAATTTTTCTTGATTTAAATATAAAAATATAAAAAAAAAAAATATATATAATATAAAATAAAATAATAGGTATGTTAAAATATTTATTTCTAAAAAATTATACAAGCATATGAATCTACTCTGTATGTCATATGCCAAAAAGATTTAAAATTACAATAATTATAATATTTTTGTGATGAAAAATGAATTTTGGTTGTTATTAAGAATTTACCTTATATAAGTAATAAAATAACAAATTATAATAATAGTTTTTATTTTAAATATAGGTATTTAAAAAAATATTTTTCATTTATAGCCAACATTTGGGCATTTCATAATTTCTCCTTTTTTTCTATTATTATATTTTCTTGAACTTTTAGTATTACCTAATAATTGTTTATTAGCATTGTAAATAAATTTTATACTGGATTCATATTTTTATTTGTTATAATTTAGTCACTTACAATTTCTTTAGTGAGTGTTTTGTTTTCTGCCTCAAGTTGTACTACCTATTCAGCGTAATGTAAACTTTCACTTTTTTTTTTTATTATTAAATTGTAATTCTAATATATTGCTGTAAATATGTGTAACATAAGTATATAAATAAAATGTAATAAATATATGCTAATTAAGGTAGGTATGTATTAATTTCACATACTTGACTTAAAGTTTCTTCCAGAGAATCTTTAAATGCTGACTTGAAAAATTCAAGTACTGTTGTTGCATTATTTTTATTATTATGTTTTTTATATTCAGAATATAAATCTCCAATATCTTCAAAAACATTTGCATTTACTTATTTAAATAAGAATATATACGGGTAAAATAATTCACAAAAGAATAATTTTATTGAGTACAAAATTATGATGTGTATAACAAAACATGATAAGAGTTAATAGATATAAGACCAAAATATAAAAGCACCAACAATGTTCAAATACCAAATATTCCACTTAAATAAGCATAATTATGTTACTTAAACTATTTAAAGTATATAGCTGGATTTTCAAGTCAAATGTTTTTTTTTATTAACACCTTATACATTTATTTAATTATAAATTATCTATAAAATAATTTAATTTTTGAAGAAATTTAAAATTCTTACCTTAAATTTATTTGAAAATAATTTATTTAAATTTACTTATTATTAATAATTTATTATAAATCATGCCAGCTATTTATAGTAACATGGAATATTCTGATATGTTAGATGTATTCTATAAAAGTAATAAAAGCACATTAAAAGCTTCTCGTGCATATTTTAATAAATTTCCTGAAACCTTCACGAACACGTATACGAATGTTGAAAGAATATTCGTGAAACAGGTATGATTAAATTATATTTATTCTTAATACTAAATATTAAATAATAGTATCTATTAATGTTTATGCTGAACAATCAACATCATTAGAAGACTTGAAAAAAAAAATTGTTGCATGCAAGTCCATTTCACAACAAATGTTAAAGTCAGTGAATGCATCAATATTAAAACGTTGTGAAAAATGTCTATTAAATTATGGTAGTCATTTTGAAAATAAATTATAATTTATAATAAATATATTATTTTATTATCAATAGTTTATTGTTTTTCATTTATTCAATAGTTATTAATTATTAATTCAGTCTTGTAAAAAATACTTTTAAAATTGTATTTAAATACAGATACAAATACATTTTTTAGAATGTATTTAAAATACATTTAAAATACTTCTAAGAAAAAGTATTTAAGAACACACACAAATACTTAGCATGTATTTAAATACTATTATAAATACTTTTTTATATCGATAATAAAAACTATTAATTAGAGGTAGTATGTTGTAATTTTGGCACTTTTATTGTTATATTTAATAACCATACTTTTACCTATTTTGCTTAGATGATGTACGATGTACCTAATACTAAATATGATTGTAATATTAAAAAGTTACCCTTGAATAATTGAAATTCTAAATTGGTTTTGTTTAATTAGGTATGTCGAAGTGCTAATGTGCCCTATGTTTATTTTCAATATTTTACAGCCTTACACTGCCACACTGATTATTTTCTTATTATTAGCCAATGAAATAATATTATAATATGTACAATAGTTGTATGTCGTTTCTTTAGGACTGTCATCATGTCATAGAAAAAGTACTATGAAAGCATCATGTGTTAAATTGTTATACCTAGTCACTTTTATTATTATTTCTTTCATTTCTGTACTAATATTATAGCAGCTTTATATTTCTTATTGTTGTTTTTATTATCATTTTGTATACGTTCTCTACTTTATAAAGAGTATGATAAGTAATTTTAGTAAATTTTAATATAATTAAAGTAGAGTAACAGAAACCTTTAGGACCAAAAAAAATGTTCCGCACAGAGAGGTCACCTAGTTCGACTCACGCCACAGTCAACGTGTCAATTATATATTTTTTTGAAAAAAAAAAAATTTTAAAAATAACAGAAAAATCAATTATATATTTATATTATGCACATATAAAAATTAAAAATAGCTATTTAAATAAAAGTATTTGTTTTTCAAATACAAATACAATTAAAATTGAATTTAAAATACTTTTCAAATACATAATTACAAAAGTATTTAAAAAGTATTCCAAATACTATAAAATAATTTAAATACTTTTACTCAAATACTTTACAAGACTGATTATTATCAATTAGGTATTACCATATATTACTCTCGTGATGGAATTGTGGTAGATGCGAATATCATTGAAAAAATAAATAATGTTGGTAAACTTTTATATTTTAAACAATGAAAAAATATTATATTTACATTAACTTCAAAAAATCATTAAAAATTAATGAAAGACATTAAGAAGAAATTTTGATGTCATAATTTTTCTTAAATACAAATCTACAAAATGGCTATTTTGAATTGAAAAATTAAAAAATAGATAAAAATTAATTTTTTTATTAAGAAAAAACATATAAATGAATGTACTATAATTGTAGCGCCAGAGTATAATAATAATTTTAAAAAAAAATTATAAAAAAATATTGCCTAGAATCAGAGTTATTTCATTTGTCAAATCACTGTGGGACACCCTGTATATATATATATAAAATTCAAAATACTTTGTATTCAAATTAGTGTAAATATAATTAATAGTTTTGTATTTAACACCTTATCAACTTAATCCAATATTTTCTTTGCTTTAAATCTAAAGGAAAGCGATAAAATTTGCAAGTAGCTTTTTCATTATAATGCTGACAACCCAAAACTCAGCATAGAACCATAAACTTCAAATCTTAAACAAGTATGGAACTAAATATAATATTAAGGTGGTTCAAGTCGGTCATTTTCTAAGGAGTTTTGTATAGGCAATTATTATACTTCATGTAAAGAACAATGTCTATGTGTGCAAAGTAAATGAACATTAGTGTGAGTGAGCTACATACCGTACCCCGCGACCCTCACTAAAACCGCGCGAACAGCTGCAACTACATAATATTATTACAATAAATATACCGGTATACCGTATCTGGCGTATATCGTATTATCGTATACCTGTACAATTAATATAAGTAGAAATTGCCCGAGAATTGGTGGCTACTTGCTGGAAGGATTATAAAAAATTATATTTCTATATTATTTTATATAAAATATAAAATTAAAACACAGTCCAACTTATTATTGATTGGTTCTTTTTTCTCAACCATTGAATAATTATAATATTATTATTGTCAATAGTTTATTATAGTAATTTTATAAAATACATAAAACTAAAATATTAAATTAATATTTTGTTGTTATAATATTATGTTTCACTTGGATAGTTGGATTAGTAGATCCTATCGAAAGGTTAACCAGTTTGGCTTTTATTATTATATCACTTTTCCAAAATAATGAAAGGTTTAATATATTTTGTAGTCTTCTCCGTCCCTCAACATTATATTTTATACCTAGTCAATGGTCAACATGCAGGTAGAAGAATAAAATGTGGTTACGGTCCATGTCTAAGTAAAAGATCAGTTTTCAGCACTCGCGCGATTCGCAGTCTCGAAAATGTTTGTATTGTGTAAATACAAGGTCAAATGAAAATATTTGCAATATCCATCAAAATCCTTTTTGTGTTCATAATATACATAACTACCTATCTATATTTTTAACGTGTTTTATGTGTCTCAACAAATAGACATAATTTATCATTTGAATTTTTGGTTGCTTAGATTTGTAGTCTCTGATCACAAATTTATACCGAATCATTAAAATTACCTGTAATTAGACATTTGGTCCCCTTCTAATTTAGAGACTTGTATATTTTAACTCCAAAATATATATTTACGTTAGATCAGGGGCGGCCAAACGGTCGATCGCGGACGATTTCAAAGTCGATCGTGTTAAAATTTATTTTTAGAAACACGCGCACGAATTGTTATCGAATTGTCGATAAGTTCTATCTGTTTAATTTTAATCTGGTTTCGTGTCAAATGTTTATCGTTCACGAATGTTCATTTCACCGTGTTCTTTTGGTGTCTGTTGTATTTAAAATTTATAATTACGAGTGCACATAAAAAATTTATCATTTTCATCAAGAATGGGAAATGGATTTTGGATTCTGAGCGAAGCGAAGAATGTATTGGTTTTACAATGTTGTGTAATTTTTTTTTTTATTCTGAAGACATTTTTACTACCCGAAATAATGCTCCGATTATCACGAATAGGGTATGTTTCCGGTAGCAAAGTGGATCTAGTTGGTACTTTATTTAGGTCATTTTTCGAATTTCTCAAAATTGACCTTAAGCGGTAGAAAAAACTTCGAAAAAATGACGAAAAAACGGCATTTTTCGCGAAAAATGAAATTTCGACGAATTTGATTTCTATATTTCACGATAACTCAGGCAATTTTTAAGATAGAGACCTGAAATTTTTTTTGGATGTTCACATAGCTACTATATATATGTGGTATAATTTTGGAACCGTTATATTAATTTTTCTACAAAATATTGGACTTTGAATATTTCGTAAAATTCTCGTTTTTACGTATATAATGTTTGAAAAAATTGGCAATTTTGGGTATTTTGGTCTGAAAATTTTACTGAAGTATACTTACATATTACTTAACATCATACTAAAATATTATAAAAATCCCAAGTCACAATTTTTTTTTTATATCTGTTTTAAGTTGATATTTTTAGTAAAACGAAAATGTTAGAATCCATACGTATAAATAAATATTCTGAAAACACTTTTACTACCCGAAATAACGCTTAGATTTTCACAAATAGCGAGTTTCAGATGTAAAAGTGGATGTAGATGGTACTTTATTTAGGTCATTTTTCGAATTTCTCAAAATTGACTCTAAGCGGTAGAAAAAACTTCGAAAAAATGACGAAAAAACGGCATTTTTCACGAAAAATGAAATTTTGACGAATTCAATTTCTATATTTCTTGTTAACTTGGGCAATTTTTAAGGTAAAGACTTGAAAATTTTTTTGGGTGTTTACATAGCTTTATATATATGTGGTGAAATTGTGGAACCGTTACGTTCATTTTTCTACAAAATATTGGACATTGAATATTTCGTAAAATTCTTGTTTTTACGTATATAATGTTTGATAAAATTGGCAATTTTTGGTATTAGTGTCTGAAAATTTTACTGAAGTATACTTACATATTACTTAACATTATACTAAAATATTAGAAAAATCCCTATTCTCAATTTTTTTTTATAGCTATTTTAAGTTGATATTTTTAGTTCAAACGAAAATTATAATCTGACTGAACTTCGCTCAGAATCGTTTTTTCGAATGCAATGGTTTATCAATTCAAATTATAATTAAAATTAAACGCTATGGTTCGCACACCTGTATCCTGTGCGGCAGGAGTATCAGCTCTTTTTTTTTTTTTTTTTTACAATGTTGATAGACAAGTGCATATGTTTGATATGTCAAATAACAATAACCACAACAAAAAAAGGTAATCTAGAAATACATTTTAGAACTACGCATTCAAAATTTGATATTGATTTCCCTCCTAAAACTAAAGTACGTAAAAAGCAATTAGAAAAATTAAAACTTGAAATTGATAAACAACAATTAATTTTTTCTAAACCAATTATATTTATTCAATAATATAAAAATTTTCTATAAAAGTCGATCCTCAAAGGTGAAGTATATTTTTAGTAGATCGTGACCAAAAAAAGTTTGGCCGCCCCTGCGTTAGATAACTCTATGAAAATTTCTGGAAATTTTTTGGATCCGCGCCTGTATTCAAGTCATTATTATTTAACACTATGATAATTATTAATTACCTACCTATTGTAAATTTACAGTTATATTTTACATTATCTGACTGAACTTCGCTCAGAATCGTTTTTCTAATGCAATGGTTTATCATTTGAGATTGAAATATTAAGTATATGTTGAGTAAAATATATTACATTGATAATACATATTAAAAAAAAATAATGTAAAAGGCTTGTCCTGGGCCAAGGCCTCGCAAAAACTTTCGGTAGGCAGTTATCCTCTCGTCGAAATTGACGATCACTCGGCTACAGACATGAACATTAATTTCATCAATTACTTAAAATTTTATCACACATATAACATATAGGAACCATATAGGTACACATGTAGTATATTGTATATAAATAAACACTCTATACAATTTTCTAGTCTCAAACTTCAAAATTGACCGTTTTATCGTCAATAAATATTAAAATCGAATTCGTCAATATTTCAGTTTTCGTGAAAAATGCCGTTTTTTCGTCGTTTTATCATCGTTTTTTCTACCGCTTAGGGTCAATTTTGAGATATTGAAAAAATGACCTAAATAAAGTACCAACTAGATCCACTTTCCAACCGGAAACATATGCTATTCGTGAAAATCGGAGCATTATTTCGGGTAGTAAAAAGTGTCTGTAGAATAAAAAAATTAAATAAAAAAAAATCACACATCATTGTAAAACCAATATATTCTTCGCTTCGCTCAGAATCTAACACAAGAATTTTACGAAATATTCAAAGTCCTATATTTTGAAGAAAAATTAACCAAACACATCCAAAATTTTACTCGCGCGTGAAAAATACAAATGAATACATTATTACACCAGACCTAAAACCGGCAAATTTACCATAGTTATAAAATATTAAGTAGGTACTCAATAAAATAATATATAAAGGAAGTTATTTACAATCTAATAATTTTGGTACTCGTCAATCAAAATGTTTATAATGTGCATTTTGCATATTGCATATAAAATAATATTATATTCATACATAAATCTTGGTATTAATTTCATAGTGGTATAACAATAACATCATTGATTATAAAATGCTGCAATACGAGTATAATATACCTTCTAATGACAGATGTTACAATAAAATAAAGTCTATAATAATATTGGTTTCCTAGTCTACCTGCTACATAAAAATGTGTCTTTACTCTATATGTGTGTGAGTGCGCGTATTTAGGTGGGGTGTTCTCTTTAACCACAACGTTCTCGTACGCGCATGCACATGTCAATGATTACAAAATACGGCCGCTTAAAAAATAAAATATGGACAAAAACATGTTTCCGCTGCGACAAAATTGTGAGAGTTTGGCTGATCCGATTTAAATTCTGTAAAAACCTCAAGATAGCTTAACATCTCCTTTAGGTTTTAATCGAGGCGTTTTTCATTACATGCATTTCCGCATTAGATATACGCAAGTATAAAATGTTAAAAATTTAAAAATTTTGGTTTGTTATATCTAACTAAAAAATTTGTATTTCGAAAAACGCCTCGATTAAAACCTAAAGGAGATGTTAAGCTATCTTGAGGTTTTTACAGAATTAAAATCGGATCAGCCAAACTCTCACAATTTTGTCGCAGCGGAAGGTCTAAAAACGATATTTTTTTACCCGACTGGAACCACCTTAACAATATACACTATAATTTACACAACAGTATTGTTCATGCGCATGCAATTTACTTACAAAGTTAATATTATTATGTTTATCTAATATTATAAAATGCAAGTTTTTAAGTAATAAAGTAATAGCACACTAGTACAGAATATAAAGAAGTATTTTATAATTTTCAAATTTTGTATAGGTATTTTAGGTATTGTATTACGTTTACGTGTAATATGTTATGTAAAATTGTAAATCTTTATTTGTTTGGATCCAAACGTCTTTTTGATAAGGATTGATAAAATTTATGACGTCACACTAATCACGTGTAATAAATTAATAATACCAAACTGTATTTATTTTCTGGTAATTTACGGTCTGGATTATATACATTCTGTGTAATACTTTCTGTATATTTACGTTCTGTAACATTCTATTTCAATATTTATAATCTATACCAATTTCTATATAAGTATTTTCTGGATTTTTACGTTCTGGTGATATATATTTCTGTGCATTTCAATTATGTAATATTTATTTTCTGGAGTAATATATTCTGTAACAATTTTATTCTGGAATTTATAAATTCTATATTTTTTTTTTCAATATAGTAATATTCTGGATATCTACATTCCAGTCTATTATTTTCTGGGAAATTATATGCGTCCAATGTAAATAGGCGCTGTCGAGCGTCGGCCGTCGTGTAAAACCACACGTCTATAATATTGTTCTTTGCTATATAATAAAGACAACCTACCCGCATCCGGCATCCCGATAATACCTCTCGTAGTGATATTCTTATTCGTATCGAGAATAATAATATAATATATTTAATAGCCGTTGTCCTTGTAGTTAAAATTAAAATAATATACATTTTAAACTT
>JAIUCT010006942.1:0-25065 GCA_021307375.1 Tetraneura akinire
TTTTAATTAGAATTTGAATGCAATGATAAACCATTGCATTCGAAAAACGATTCTGAGCGAAGTTCAGTCAGATAATGAAGAAATTGATTAAATTTTTGACATTTATTATGAAATATTAAAAACGCAAAATTTGATTACACATATAGGAACCATATAGGTACACATATTATAGTACATAAATAAACATCGTATAGAATTTTATAGTCTCTAACATCAAAAAGCCCGAGTTATTGTCAAATATCGAAATAAGATTCGTCGAAATTTCAGTTTTCGTGAAAAAGAAATTTCGTCATTTCTTCTACCTCATAGGGTCAATTTTGTAAAATTCAAAAAACGACCTAAATAAAGTACAATCCAATAAACCAACTACATCCAATTTTCTACTGAATATCTATACTATTCGTAAATATCGGAGCATTTATTCTGGGCGAAAAAATGTCTTCATACATAAAAATACGAAAAATCCATATACATGAATACTTTATATATTAATTTTACTGAAATTTCAATTTTAAACACCTATAACAAAAAATTGAGCCTTGGTATTTTTCTAATATTTTGGTATAATGTTAAGTAATATGTAAATAAATACTTCAGTAAAATGTACACCGCTCAAAATTGACAATTTTATTAATCATAAAGGTTTACACGACGCGAATCCGATGTGCGAGGCAAGATGCGCCATCAAACTGCTGATTCTCCCAACAATCTAATGCGTGAAGCTACTTTAACTTATAGCTAACTTTATCTGACTGTACTTCGCTCATAATCGTTTTTTCGAATGCGATGGTTTATCATTGCATTCGAATTTCAAATTCTAATAAAAATTAGCTGTATTTTAGTTATAGGTAAAAAATATAATGTATAGAAAATTCATAGCTAATCACTATAGCTCATAGTTATAACAAAATTTTTAAATTTTTTAAAATTTTAATTTCGGGAACAATAACCGTCGGGATAAAGGCGTTCGGGAAAAAAGGTTTCGATTTCGGGTTTTCGGATTTTCGGATAAAATACTAATCGGGAAAAAGTTCATTCGGGAATTTCGATTCTGAAAAAACGACGGGTACCCCGATTGAAATCGCCTGTACTGGCATCTGAATCCCTGTCCGATTTAAATAAATGTATGACATCTTTCGATGAAAGTGTTTCCGTATTAGAGTCGTTAAAACTTCCAAATCTTGGAGATTTCATTTTATTCTCGTTGGCTTCTCGCTGCTTGCCACTGTCAAGCCAGACGTTATTTGAGGCTTAAGTCGTGAGTGACTATTCGACAGTTAATGAGCTTTTCGCGTTCGTCAAATGCCGTATAGTTATCCTTGAGCGCGCTCAAGACTCGCTTGGAATTGGCGCGTTCATCCCAACCGACACGTTCGTCCCAACAATCGCGTTCGTATTCAAATGGATTCCCTCCACGACGAACCAAGCCGTCCTCGTCGACGTTACTCACGCCCGGTTCGTCCTCATCGAAGCCTATATGCAAATGCTACAAAGGCCATCACGCAGTTTCGTCGTGTCCAAAGTTTGTGTCGTGGTCAAATGATGCTAGTGATAGTATAGGTACGCGAACAATGTCCGTGTTTCCGGTGCCTATGTGATGGACACTGGTCTCGTAAATGTAAGTCTTCCGCGGTATGTTCTCAATGTCGACGCAAGCACCATACCATACATGTTGGTGCATACCGATTTGCCGGACGCGACATTACGCATTGATGAAGCTTCTTCCGCGACCAAGCAACCCGTCTGAGCGACATCGTCCCTCGTCCCTCGTAGGCTATTTCAGCTGTCAATCAGTGTTATTAGGTACGGATCTTGTCCATATTCGTGATTTTGGAGGCGCGTTACACACTGTTCTCGCACTAGTAGACTTCGCATCTCAGATAAGCGCTATTACGTCGAGTTGTACCACGCAGTTAGGTCTCCGTATGTCCCGGTGGACTGCCTCGATTTCAGGGTTGTCAGGAGCGTCTGTTGTTAATGTCCAAGATATAATGGACTGTCATATTCAACCGTGTTTCTCGTCTGACCCGGTGCTTTCATTCAAGGCGTGGATGTACCCGTCTATCACCGCCGATATGCCACGACAACCGTTGAAACGTGATGTAACCGATACTTGGCTGACCCAAGTTTCGCGTCGCCTTCTGCGATTGACTTGTTACTAGGTGCTGATATATTTTCTCAAATCTTAGACGGGAAACGCGTCACTGTAGGCGAATCGCTGCTGGTCGCATTTGGGTCCATATTCGGTAGGATTGTCATAGGTCCCTTCCCTGACTCTATCATGCAATCGTTCCATGCGTGTCCTATTTCGCTTACCACCACTGTAGAGACCTTGATGGACAAATTTTGGAGAGTGGAGGAACCCGACGCCGCGCCTGAGGAATTTACTGATGCGGGTCAATGTGAAACATTATTTCGTGACGGCTGTGTACGCTCTGTCTCGAGTTGATATACCGTATCGCTTCCGTTCCGTCTTCCAGACGCTTTCCATGGTACCCGCGACCATGCTATCAAACGAAAGGAATGGTTCAAGGCCCACCAACCTGCGACCAATTGGTATTCTACGTCGACCAATTACAGCTTCAATCACTGGGATTGTGAGATGGACCATCTCCCAAGGGGGAGGATGTTGGAAATTAAAGTAAATATGATTATATATATATATGTGTGTGTGGAATCCAATATTCCCAACTATCGCGGACACCTTGTGGCGCCACAGACTGGCGCCTTTTCCGAGATACGCAGTCGTTCCGTGAATCCGTTAGACGCGTGTCGTCATTGTCGCGCTTTTGGTAAGCGTTTGACGCATGCCCTCCTTGTCGCGCTTTGGTAAGCGTTTGACGCGAGTCGTCGTAGTCGAGCTTTGGTAAGCGTTTGACGCCAATCGTCGTCGTCGTGCTGTTACACGTCCGCTTGTGTGCGTGTCGCCAATAGACATTGATGATTTTTATAAGTCCATGGGTGCGAGCCTTAGAGGCCAACCGCCCGTTAGGAGCTTCTTTGGCGTATACATGGCGTGTTCACTCGTTGGAAAACTGTCATGTTTATTCATTTATATTCCTCAGGAATTGACTAAAAATATTTTTCATCAACTCGCATTAAGATAATATTAAACATTATTTATTATAACGAAATGTTTTTGGAAAAATTGGTGTTATTTCAAAATAAAGAATAATGAAATTTTTATATTATTTGTCTTTCATTTCATACTTTGTTTAATATGCTAATCCCCTGAAATATATATCATGCAGCCATGCAGGACAACGTCTGACGGAATGTATTTTTTTTTTTTTTAATTATGTTATTATATTATATATATATATATATATAAAATATAAATGATCCTATTCACCCTATAGTGGGTATGAATAGGCTCACATTTCTAAAATGATATATATATATATATAATAAATAGCAAATTCAATGTATTTTTCTTAAAAAACAAATAATAAATTTATCTTAATAACTCTAAGATATATTACTAAAATAACCCCCAAAATATAACTTTATATAGGATACTTTATGGCAATTTATATAATTAAAAAGAGCTGATATTCCTGCCGCATAGGATACAGGTGAGCAAATCATGGCGTTTAATTTTAATTAGAATTTGAATGCAATGATAAACCAAAACGAAAAAAACGATTCTGAGCAAAGTTCAGTCAGATTATAATTTTCGTTTGAACTAAAAATATCAACTTAAAACATCTCTAAATAAATACTGAGACTAGAGATTTTTCGAATATTTTAGTATGATGTTAAGTAATATATAAGTATACTTCAGTAAAATTTTCAGACCTTAATACTAAAAATTGACAATTTTATCAAACATTATATACATAAAAACGAGAATTTTACGAAATATTCAATGTCCAATATTTTGTAGACAAATGAACGTAACTGTTCCAAAATTTTACCACATATATATAATAGCAATGTGAACATCCAAAAAAATTTTCAAGTCTCTAACTTACAAATTGCTTGAGTTATAGTGAAATATTAAAATTGAATTCGTCGAAATTTCAGTTTTCGTGAAAAATGCCGTTTTTTCGTCATTTTTTCGTCGTTTTTTCTACCGCTTAGGGTCCATTTTGAGAAATTCGAAAAATGACCTAAATAAAGTACCAACAACATCCACTTTGCTACCGGAAACATACCCTATTCGTGCATATCGGAGCATTATTTCGGGTAGTAATTTTGTACACAGACATAAAAAAAAAAAAAAATCACACATCATTGTAAAACCAATACATTCTTCGCTCCGCTCAGAATCTAAAAAACATACATTCTATTTCTATAATGATTGTTTCACGTTACTTAAGTCTTCATGTAATAAATATTTCCGAACTCCATAGACACTATACTTCATAAAGGTATTCCAATCGAAATCTATAAAGCTGAACAAAAACTTTTTACGATCGTCTTGACTTAGTGAAGACCATAATCAAGTGTATTATGATTATTAAATTTCCATTGACTCAATGTAAATAAAGAAAGGAAATCTAACTTTTGTTCCATCCTTGAATACATTTTCAATAACCTATGACACATAAATACGAGTAAAAGTATGATAAAAAATTTAATAATAAATTAATACAATGAATATTTGTTAATATATTTAATAAATGTCAATACTTTGGATTATTTCCACTAAAAAATAAAATTATTATTATATTATTACTATTATTCATTTATAATTAACATTTATTTAAATTAAAATATTATTAGAATATATAATTATTCTAATTTGTAATAATACATAGTATAATTATATTGATTAAATATAACTAAACCAATAATATGCAATAAAACTAATTATCATATTTTGCCTATATATCGTCATTTCTATATAGGTATAGAACTACAGCATCATAAAATAAAAGGAATACTCATTTATATTTACACTTACTAATTGATGGTCGAAATATTGAAATCGGTAACTGATACTCATTTTTTGAAAGTAAATTTTCAATTATTACTTTTGTAAACCAATGTACTCGTATAAGTATTAGGCCATTTACCTATAATGCTATAATAAATGCTTATAAATCAATTATCATCTAATAATAATATCAAAAATTATTTACTCCGTATTTGATTTGTCTTGAATTACTAGATCTTTTAATTTTTCAGCTGTTACCGGAACAGGATAATATTCTTCTTTAATTTCATTTCTGACACAATGTGACAAAAAGGTGGATACATGCACAAAACCCTATATTAAAATAATTTTCATAAAATTATTACAATTAGCATTTTATGAATAAATACATTTTATTTATAATAATTTAATATTAAAATAATTGTCGTTAAATAATATATAAACATTAAAATTCCGTAAATATCGTTATAAATATGTTAAAATTAAAATTAAATCTGCAGTTTTGAATTATTATAATATTTATTTGTAAAACAAAAGGAAAATTGTTTTTCTTTATATTTTCAATTACAATACGATATTATTAGATATACGAGTATTATCATTTATCACTATTACAAGTACTACTGTGTAGGTATATCGAGTGAATGTATTAGCATATGCCATATAGCAATAAGTTGTACTTATAAATGAACACAAAATGGTCAAATACTTATACACTTAAAAATAACAATTAATGGATTTAAACTATTTTATAGATAATATAAATAAATACATGATACAATTTAATAATATGATTTTTTTTAATTATTATCATTTTTACCATTTGGTTTTTCATATCTCTGGCCAATGCTAATAAATTTATAGTGCCTTGGATATTTATTTTTGATGCAATTTCAATAGGTTCATTGAATTTAATTGTAGCTGCACAATGAAAAATAAATTTAACATTTTCAATTATCCAATCATGGTCGTCCGACGTTAATCCTAATAATGGTTTTTCTATATCACCATTTATTATTTTAATGCAGTACTTAAAATCGGACTGTTCTTTTCGTAATTTATCAAATAACTAGAAAAATAAGTTAAATTAAATTAATTAATTTTATATAAAAATGGCAATATAAATTATATTCATTGATTATTTGTGTAGGTTTTTAAGTATATTATAAATAATAAATTAATAGCACAAATAAATAATGCAATAAAACATGAACACCTATACCTAACTTATAAGAAGTGTATTATATCTAAAATATGATTTTAATATATGTTTTAATAAAGTAAATAATATATGGTAAAAGTTAAAAAAAATGTTATTACCAATTAGGTATACAAAATTAAAATTAAATATAGGTATATGAATAAATTATTTATAATATATTTAATATATACATACGTTAATTTAAATTATATTTATTTTAGGATCTTGGTACTTACAGATATTTCAAAAAGATTTTGTGCCCTTTGATTGAACGTAAGTCCTTTCTTACTTCTCACAATGAGAACAATATTTCGTAAACGACATTATCTCAATAATTTTTCTATAAGTACTTTTCCCAGAAATCTTGTACCTCCCGTAACTAAAACTTTTCCATCTTTAAATGTTTCAGCTATATTAGTATACATTATTGACTTATTAAAATATAATCAAATTTAAACGTATATTCTGTACTTAAATTTAAGGTAAATGTATAGTGTTTTCGCATTGAGCGTAAATTTGTTAAACATTACATAAAAATCCATTGACATACTCGTATAAGTATAATAGTGCTATAGCGGTTTTAGTTAACTATATATATAGTGACCGAATGACCTTGTATTGAAATGAATGGTTTGGTGGGATTAATGTTAGGTTAGATTTTAAGTATGCATGTTAAGAATACTTTTATTTTGTATTTCAAATACGTATTTAAATACAAGTAGGTACAAAAAGCCGGTTCTGCCCTCCCCGCACAGATCCTCCCAAAAACTCAGACCCGTCTATCGATGTAATCATATTCGTCCGTGCTTCGTCTATACACGCCCCGCCACTCCACGCCTGGCCTATACCCGTTCCGCCACTCAATACTTGACCAATAGCCCCCCCCCCATCCGCCGTCATTTGATAATTATATAAGTAGCCCATTAAAATATATGATATTTTAATCATTTACACATTAATAATTAAATTATTATGAAAGTATTTTTGTTAACAATTTATATATATATATATATATATATATATATGACTATACTCTATACCTAATAATACTTTATTGCCCGATCTAAAATATTCTAAATGATCGCTGTTCGGCTATGTTTGAAATTTGAATGTAATAGTTTTTATAAATAGGTAAATATGCGATTATAATATTATAATTATTAATCGATGCGTGTGTTTCTTGTTGGAAAATGGAAAGTTACTCTACATATATATTACATTTAAATTTCGATAGTGTCATATGTGTTTAACCTTGGTCCGCACCAGAGCCGTGTTTAACAGGGGGCAATAGGGGCAATTGCCCTCGTCGGCAAAATTTTAGATTTAATTCACGACAGCCATGGTATTTAATTTTTATTTATTTCAAACAACTCAATATCATTAATATCTTAAATAACAATCTCAATAACATCTTTGGAATTATTATTATAAAACAAAATAATATTATACCTAGTGTGTTTAATTTACCAAATAATAATTTATTAATTTTAATATTAGATTCTGAGCGAAGCGAAGAATGTATTGGTTTTACAATGATGTGTGATTTTAGATTCTGAGCGAAGCGAATTTTTTTTTTGTTTTTTTTTTTTTGTTTTTTTTTTTTTATGTCTGTAAACAAAATTACGACCCGAAATAATGCTCCGATTTTCACGAATAGGGTATGTTTCCGGTAGCAAAGTGGATGTAGTTGGTACTTTATTTAGGTCATTTTTCGAATTTCTCAAAATTGACCCTAAGCGGTAGAAAAAACTTCGAAAAAATGACGAAAAAACGGCATTTTTCACGAAAAATGAAATTTTGACGAATTTGATTTCTATATTTCTCGATAACTCGGGCAATTTTTAAGATAGAGACCTGAAATTTTTTTTGGGTGTTCACATAGCTACTATATATATGTGGTATAATTTTGGAACCGTTATGTTAATTTTTCTACAAAATATTGGACTTTGAATATTTCGTAAAATTCTCATTTTTACGTATATAATGTTTGATAAAATTGGCAATTTTGGGTATTTAGGTCTGAAAATTTTACTGAAGTATACATACATATTAGTTAACATCATACTAAAATATTATAAAAATCCCAAGTCACAATTTTTTTTTATAGCTGTTTTAATTTGATATTTTTAGTAAAACGAAAATCTTAGAATCCATACGTATAAATAAAAAATATTCTGAAAACAATTTTACTACCCGAAATAATCCGTTTTGAAACTTACCAAACTGGCCGCGGTCCCTAACAGTTTTAATGATTTTTACACACGTTATTATATATATATTTTTTAAAAAGTAATACCTATTTATATTTACTGATATGATTTATAATATTTATATATGTATTTAGTAAAATACAATTACAAAACAAAATATTTAAAGAGAAAACATTAGTAGGTCTAATCATTATTTGATAAAAAAATTTACATATTTCACTTTTACATTTACTTATATTAATTTAATCATATATATTTAATTATATGTATATGGATAATTATAATTATATAAATTATTTATTGATTTAATGTAAAAAATTACATTTTTTTATTTTTAACGAGTTTAATTGGTGTGACGTTTGTGTAACTGATTCGCATTAATTATTTTTAGATTCAGAGCGGAGCGAATTGGTTCTTCAATGATGTGTATCTTTTTTTTTTTTTTATATATATCTGAAGACACTTTTACTACCCGAAATAATGCAAAACGACGAAAAAAAGACGAAGAAACGGCATTTTTTACGAAAACTGAGACGTATTTGGTTTCATTTCACGATAACTCGGGCAATTTTGAAGTTATAGACTTGAAAATTTTATTGCGTATTCACATAGGTTATATATATATATATATGTTAAATTAATTTTTCTACAAAATATAGGACGTTGAATATTTCGTAAAATTTTCGGTTTTATGTATATAATGTTTAATAATGATAAAATTGGCAATTTGGCATCAAGTTCTGAAAATTTTACTGAAGTATATTTACGTATTAATAAAAATTAGTTAAAATATTAATAATTAATATTAATTAATGTATTTATTATTAATGTAATTAGTTACATATTTTATTTTTACATTTACTTATATTAATTTAATTATATGTATATTGACGTATTACTAAAAATTAATTAAAAATTTACATATTTTTTTTTTATATTTACTTATATTAATTTAATTATAATATGTATATTGATATATCTAATATAATATATAATATAATTATATAAATTACATAGGTATTGATTAAATGTAAAAAATTAAATATATTATATTAACGATTTTAATTGATGGGAAGTTTGTGCAACTGATTTGCATTAATTATTTTTTATATTGTAAAAATCTTAATAACGTAAAACCTACTCCGCTAATTAGGGTCCGTAAAAAAAGTGTTTGTGGTCCATATCCGGACCGCAGTCCGCCAGTTGATGACCCTTGGTATAAGATATAACCAGTTCACCTTAAAAATATTAGTCATGTAAAATATTTTTTGTAAATTAAGTAAAATTATTAAACAAAATTTAAATTATGATGTAAGTCTAACAAAGATCATATTCGAGATTATATTATTTTTTTCGCAAGTTTCATTAGTAATATGGAAACTATAAATAAAATAAAAGTATACAAATTGAAATAAAATATGTTTTTTTTGTTTAAATAATGAATGTATTGGTATATTTGTTCCATATTAAATTATAATCGAATTCATTGGCGCACTCAGGGGGGCTTTGGGGTTTTGGGGACCCCCCAAAAAAATTGTTTCTTTCATTTTAATAGTTATATTAAATATTGCCATTATGTGTTCTTTTATGGTCGATATTTGTATCGACGATTATTATTTATTATAGACTAAGATATATGAAAATATTGAACATAAAATTAATTTTAATTATTTAATTTAATTAGTATAATATACTATATAGTATATTGCAATATGTAGTATGAAAGATAATAATAATTATTATTACAAACATTTTTAGTTCGTGTTGTTGATTGGGGAAAACATTTATTTTATTGAATTTTATTTTTAGATTTATGCTTTCATTTTACATTATTCGTGTGTCATTTGATCGTATAGTTTTCAACTCGTCATCTTTAAAACGATAACAACAAAAACGATAAAGGATAATAATTATTATCAAGGCTCGGCTCGGCAGGGGCGGACTGGGTATTATAAGGCCCAGGTGGTAATAATTTTTTGGGGGCCCGGATTAAAATTTATATTCAACTATATGCATATTATATATCTAAATATTTATTATACATCTAACTTTTAACTACTTTAGATTAGTCAATAATAATGATTAGTTCATTTATCAAAATAAAAAATAAAAATAATATTATAATTTTTCAAATTAACTAAAAATTATTTTTTTCGTATATCATTTTTTTGTACAATTTGTAATACGTACAATTTAAAATAATTATAAAATTAAAAGTTTACTTAATTCATTTAAACTTTTTCCTAGTTTATCCATGATAATATTTTTATCAGGAATTAAATCAGATTCAATACTCATTAGCAATAGTGATTCCAACATTTCTTGTTCCATTGATGGTCTTAGATGGTTTTTGATAATTTTTAATTTGGGAAAAGCTCGTTCACAGCATATTTGTGTGCAGGACAAAGTTAATGCAACTTTATACGAGTACATTATACTTTATACATTGCGAGTACAATACAATAATAGCATTTTATAAGAAGAGTTCCTGTGGATATTATATATTAATAAATAAATAAAAACCCAAGTCCTCAAAAAATTTACTTTATTATTTTAGTAAATACGTATTTCGACAACGATGTTATCATCTTCAGTACTAAACACAGACTGTACTGAAGATGATAACATCTTTGTCGAAATACGTATTTACTAAAATAATAAAGTAAATTTTTTGTGGACTTTGGTTTTTATTTATTTATTAATATATAATATCCACAAGATCTCTTCTTATAAAATGCTATTATTGTATTGTACTCGCAATGTACTGGACAATAATATTTAATCTCTGTGGTACTGAGAACTCGCAGACTGGCCTGTACTTATTTTTATAAAAATTTACCACTATATTAATATTATGTACCATGGTATAAAATATAAATATTATAGCCGTGGGTAATTTTTTTCTCATTTACATAACTTAAATTTTTAACTTTTGTACCTATGTAAAATTTATGTTGTTCAATAAATTTTATAGTTTGCATATTTTCTAATTTTTTACTGCATATTATACCATATATATTGATAGTTTGAAACGCATATTTTAGTATTTTTTAGTGCCTACGAGCCTTGGTTATAACGTTTGTTTGTGAGTTGACTATACAGATTTGAATTTTAAATTTTAATTATTTAATAATATTTAATTGATATTTTATATGTATATAGTATATTGACATTGAAGATTTAAATTATTTAATCGATTGAAAGTGTAAATCCCAAGGTGTTTTCATTTTTATTGATATCTGTAAAATGTATACAAATAAAAGCATAAAATCTTTTAGTATGTATGTTTTATTTTGTTAACGATTTAATTAAGATTTATACTGAAATATAATATATATTTAATAGTGTATAATGGTATTTATATTATACATCATTGTAAAACCAATAGATTCTTCATTTACTACTTCACTATTCTTAACTTGTCCTTCGTCATTAGTAGGTATATAATATTAATTATTACTATAATAAGTAAAAATAATTAATTGTTAAAAATTTTGATTTTAAAAATCACAAAGTTAAAAATATAGTGTACATATAAAAAAATTAACTAGAACTAATTGTATCATCACATTAAAATTATAAAAAAAAATTAAAATTAAATTATTATTAATTATAGCTGTTTTAAGTTGATATTTTTAGTTCCAACGAAAATTATAATATGACTGAATTTCGCTCAGAAGGTCAGAATCGTTTTTCGAATGCAATGGTTTATCCTTTATCATTGGCAGAAGTATCAGCTCTTTTTTTTCTCAATACTTTCATAATAAAAATTAATAGAAAAACCAAAAAATTTGGATAATTTTAGATAATTTTATTGAAGCATACTGATATATCGATAATCTTAACGTATTTCGGAAATATTAAGAAATCCTTAACACTCTTCTAAGCTCTTCTTCTTCACACTTTTCTAAGCGGTAAAAAAAACGACGAAAAAATGACGAAAAACGGCAATATATTAATCAATACCTACATTAACTGACTGAACTTCGCTCAGAATCGTTTTTTCGAATGCAATGGTTTATCATTGCAACCAAATTCTAATTAAAATTAAACGCTATGATTCGCACATCTATATCCTATGCGGCAGGAGTATCAGCTCTTCTTTTTTAGATTATGAGCGAAGCAAAAAATGTATTGGTTTTACAGTGATTTTTTTTCTTCTGATGTATACACATTTATTAATCGAAATGATGCTCCAATTTTCACGAATAGCATATGTTTCCGGTTGGAAAGTGGATGTAGTTGGTACTTTTTTTAGGTCATTTTTCGAATTTCACAAAATTGACCCTATGCAACAGAAAGAACGACGATAAAACGAAAAATCGGCATTACACACGAAAATTGAAATTTCGACGAATTTGATTTCAATATTTCACTCAGGCTACTTCTTGGGTATTCACGTATGTACTATATAATATATAAAGGTCTCCACACACTGCCGCGGTAGCGGTGGCGGTGGCGGTAAAATGATATACACGTATTTGATACTAGACCTACACACCGGCGCGGTGAAATCGGCGGTGAATATCGCGGTACATTACCGCGGCGGAAAATTGTGTCCAGACCAATTTCACCGCCGCGGTGACAGCTATATTATTATTATTATTATTATTATTATTATTATTATTATTATTATTATTATTATTATTATATTATATTAATATAATACCTATATGTATTTTTCCGTATATTATATTATAATTCTGCCAAAGTTTCATATAGGTAATATACAGGGTTGGATTTGGGGGTGTGGTGGTACGCGGGGAGGGGGTTACCTCTTAGATTTTTTTTTTAGCGTACCCCTACTAATAATTAGTATATATATAATAATATATTATATATATAATAATTATTATTAAATCCCTTAAGATATAACATGTACTTAAGCATATTAGGAGGACGTTAATTTTTTTGAAAGTCTGATAGTCCCCCTTTCTTTTTTTCTCCATCACTTCAAACACTGCTAATATGATATAGTAATTAAAACAAATTTATATAGTATTATTTATTATAGTATTGATATAGTTTATCATTTAAAAATATATGTATACTAACATAATATCGATATATCATATCTAAACTTAATTGAATAACTTCCAGGAACGTGCAAGTTCCATAAGTTATCTTATTATCATCAAATTTAAATAATGTATACCATAACTAGTTTTTCGGTGAAAAATAAAGTACTTAAAATTTTCACTAATTGATATAAGTAGTAATATTAACATTTCTAGGAAGTTTCACTAGCGCAATTCTTTCAGCTAATTAATACTTATATCTTTGTAATCAATTAAATTTGACATTAATTTTAAAAATATTTGATTTTACTATCTACAAATTTGATTATATTAATTACTATTAAATATTATTGTGTTTAATTTTTCTTTTAAGTGTACCACATTACCTGTTCTTATTACATTGTGTTAACAAGTACAACCACAATGTCTTTAAAAAAAGAAAATTTAAAAAAATTAATATTAGCTGTAAAAAATTACCCAATTTTATATGACATAACTTTAATAATTTCTGGGTATGCGAAAGAGCTAACTTAACTAAAGAAAAACCATTTATATATGTATTTTATACATACAATGTATTTTGTATTTTTATTTAATATACAATGTATTTTGTAATAATAAACATTTAATTACAATTTG
Organism: Tetraneura akinire; assembly: GCA_021307375.1. Taxonomy (NCBI): domain Eukaryota; kingdom Metazoa; phylum Arthropoda; class Insecta; order Hemiptera; family Aphididae; genus Tetraneura; species Tetraneura akinire. Next base: position 13,951 of record JAIUCT010006942.1, read on the forward strand.
TGACTAAAAACCAATGATTTTAAATTTAACACAAAAATTATACATACAATATTATATATTATCTATATATTGTACATATATGTCACCGCCACCGCCACCGCTGCAATGTGCGCGATCGTTACCGCCACCGCTACCACCACCGCCACCGCGGCAGTGTGTGGAGACCGGTGGAGACCGGTGGAGACCTTAAAAAAACAACGAAAAACGGCATTTTTCACATAAACTGAAATTTCGACGAATTCGATTTCAATATTTGACTATAACTTGGGCAATTTTGAAGTTAGAGACTTGAAAATTTCATAGGGTGTTCATTTATATGTACTATATGTGTACCTATATCCCTATAGGTATGTTTCCTATATGTGTGGTTAAATTTTGCTTTTAAATATTTCATAAAAAAACATGTCAAAATTTTAATTAATTTCTACATTATCTGACTGAACTTCACTCAATCGTTTTTTCGAATACAATGGTTTATCATTGCATTCAAATTCTAATTAAAATTAAACACTATAATTTGCACACCTGTATGGCTGTATCCAATCCGGGAGAAGTATCAGTTCGTCTTTTTTTATTTATACAAATGAAATATACTCGATTTTTTTAACACCATTTAAATGCGTTTACTTATATTTGGTATAATTACTGACGCGACCCACTTATTCTTTCCACAGTTCTATCTCATCGTTATGAATATATAATATAATGTAAATTAAAATATTTATTAAATAAATTATATTTATAATATATTTATTAAAATTCTGTTAATTCAATAAGTAGTATTGAATTCATTTTTATTGGACCTACAAAATAACGAGATCCATTTTATAGATTAAATTAATTATGCATATCATTATATTAGGTACAAACATTAACACAACTCATTGGAATGTATAAAATATAATTTTTTTTCATATCTAATGTGTTATAATGTGATATACGTTTATATTATTATTTTTAATATTAATTAATATTGTGTAATTGCAAATTTTAATTTTAATAAATTGTAATTTAATTATGGAATATAATTTTTAAATATATATTCTGAAAAAGGTATTAGGTATTTTTCGTAGTTTCATAAGAAATGAAAAAAAAAAAATTTAACAATATTAATTAATTAATTTTATATTTTTATATTATATATACTCGTAATATAATTTAGGTAGGTATACACGTAACACGTACCGGTACCACGTATATTATTGTATATTCAGTGGCGTATTTTGATCAAAATGCTATGGGGGATCCAAAAATTTTTCCCTATATATTAATTAAAAAATAATAAATTTACTAAATAAGAATAACATAATTAATATAAATATAATATAAAAAAATGAGCTGATACTCATGCCTCATTATAAGTTATAAATATAGTTTTAAACGGAAATAAAACAAAGATGAGCTGATACTCCTGCCGCACAGGATACAGGTGTGCGAATCATAGTGTTTAATTTTAATAAGAATTTGAATGCAATGATAAACCATTACATTCGAAAAAACGATTCTGAGCGAAGTTCAGTCAATTATAATTTTCGTTTGAACTAAAAATATCAACTTAAAACCGCTATAAAAAAAAAATTGAGATTAGGAATTTTTCAATATTTTAGTATGATGTTAAGTAATATGTAAGTATACTTCAGTAAAATTTTCAGACCCTAATACTAAAAATTGCCAATTTTATCAAACATTATATACGTAAACAAGAATTTTAGTTTTAAACAAGTCTATAACTTAAAAATTGCCTGAGTTATCGTGAAATATAGAAATTGAATTCGTCAAAATTACATTTTTCGTGAAAAATGCCGTTTTTTCGTCATTTTTTCGAAGTTTTTTCTACCGCTTATAGTCAATTTTGAGAAATTCGAAAAATGACCTTTATAAAGTACCATCTACATCCACTTTTACATCTGAAACTCGCTATTCATGAAAATCGAAGCATTATTTCTGGTAGTAAAAGTGTTTTCAGGATATTTATTTATATGTAGGTATGGATTCTAAAATTTTCGTTTTACTAAAAATATCAACTTAAAACAACTAAAAAAAAAAAATTGAGACTAGAAATTTTTCTAATATTTTAGTATGATGTTAAGTAATATGTAAGTATACTTCAGTTAAATTTTCAGACCTTAATACCCAAAATTGACAATTTTATCAAACGTTATACCTATACGTAAAAACGTGAATTTTACGAAATATTCAAAGTCCTATATTTTGTAGAAAAATTAACCAAACGGTTCCAAAATTTTACCACATATATATAATATCTATGCGAACACCCAAATAAAATTCTCAAGTCTCTAACTTAAAAATTGTCTGAATTATCATGAAATATAGAAATTGAATTTGTCAAAATTTCATTTTTCGTGAAAAATGCCGCTTTTTCGTCATTTTTTCGAAGTTTTTTCTACCGCTTAGGGTCAATTTTGAGAAATTCGAAAAATGACCTAAATAAAGTACCAACTAGATCCACTTTGCTACCGGAAACATACCCTATTCGTGATAATCGGAGCATTATATCGGGTAGTAAAAATGTCTTCAGAATAAAAAAAAAAAAAAACAAAAAAAAATCACACATCAATGTAAAACCAATACATTCTTCGCTTCGCTCAGAATCTAAAAGATGAGCTAATAATCATGCCGCATGGGATACAGGTGTGCAAATCATAGTGTTTAATTTTAATTAGAATTTTAATGCAATGATAAACCATAAAGATAAACCATCGCATTCGAAAAACGATTCTGAGCAAATTTCAGTCAAATAATAAAGGAAGAAGGAACTGATTAAAATTTTGACATTTTTTATGAAATATTTAAAACGCAAAATTATATTACACATATAGGAATCATATAGGCATTGGTGCAACTAGAGTGGGTGCTTTGGGTCCTTGATACCCCAAAAGTCAAAATAAGCACCCCTATAAAATCTGAATAAGTTGAAAAAAAATATGGTTGATAAAAGCAATATACGGATCGCCGTATAGATTTAGTATTATAATAATTCAATTCATTTAAGGCTACGGTGACTATGGATACGAATTCGGACGAAAATCTGTTCTGACGATAGAATAAAATCAACTTAAAACAGCCATAAAAAAAATTGAGATTAGAGATTTTTCTAATATTTTAGTATGATGTTAATTAATATGTAAGTATACTTCAGTAAAATTTTCAGACCTTAATACCAAAAATTGACAATTTTATCAAACATTATATACGTAAAAACGAGAATTTTACGAAATATTCAATGTCCAATATTTTGTTCCAAAATTTTACCACATATATATAATAGCTATGTGAACACCCAAAAAAATTTTCAAGTCTCTATCTTTAAAATTGCCTGAGTTATCGTGAAATATTGAAATCGAAATCGTCGAAATTTCATTTTTCGCGAAAAATACCGTTTTTTCATTTTTTCGCCGTTTCTATACGGCTTAGGGTCAATTTTGAGAAATTCGAAAAATGACCTAAATAAAGTACCAACTAGATCCACTTTGCTACCGGAAACATACCCTATTCGTGATAATCGGAGCATTATTTCGGGTAGTAAAAATGTTTACAGAATAAAAAAAAAATCACACATCATTGTAAAACCAATACATTCTTCGCTTCGCTCAGAATCTAAAATCCGGTCTTTTCACATGGAACATGGCCAATTATACGTGTTCTCTCGTTGAAAAACTCTCAAGTTTATTCATTTATACTCCTCAGGAATTGACTAAAAATATTTTTCATCAACTCGGATTATGATAATATTAAACAAACATTATTTATTATAACGAATTGTTTTTGGAAAAATTGATGTTATTTCAAAATAAAGAATAATGAAATTAATATATTATTTTCTTTCATTTCATACTTTGTTTAATATGCTAATCCCTTGAAATATATATCGTGCAGCCATGCAGGACAAGGTCTGTCGAAGTGTATTTTTTTTTTTATAATTAATCAACATATTTTTATTGTATATTTATTGTTTTTATTTTATTTTATATTTTATATATATATAAAAAAAATATATACGTATATGATCCTATTCACTCTATAGTGGGTATGAATAGGCTCACTTTTTTAAAAAGACATATATTTTAAATAGCAAATTCAATATATTTTTTATAGAAAATTATATCGGGAGACATCTTATTTTTCTTAAAAAACAAATAATACATTAATCTTAATAACTCTAAGATATATTACTAAAAAACTATTAAAATTGACTCCATTTACCCCATTTTAGGTACATAATTTAATTCATCATCATTAATGTATAATCATATTACTAATATTTACAATAGACAATGATAGCCATAGCCATAGATATAATAATACCAATACATAAATAATGCGACCAAAATAATCTGAAAACAAGTTAATAATATATTAAGTCATATGCAGTTTATATAATGACAATAAATTTAAAAAAAAACATACATTCGATTTTTCAATAATGCTTGTTTCACGTTAGTTAAGTCTTCATGCAATAAATATTTCCGAACTCCATAGACACTATACTTCATATAGGATTTCCAATCGAAATCTTTAAAGCTGAACAAAAACTTTTTACGATCGTCTTGACTTAGTAAAGACCATAAATCATGTGTATTATTATTATGAAATTTCCATTGCCCCAATGTAAATGTAGAAAGCAAATCTAACTTTTGTTCCATCCTTGAATACATTTTCAATAACCTATGACACATAAATACGAGTACAAGTATGATAAAAAATTTAATAATAAATTAATACAATGAATATTTGTTAATATATATAATAAATGTCAATACTTTGGATTATTTCCACTAAAAAATAAAAACAAATCCACAAATGCTGCAGGAATTCGGTGCAACAAAATTTTCAATATAAAATCTATCCACGAATTAGTAGAAAATATAGTACAAATATACCACATTGAATTCAATGGAGGTGCTTCGTAGTAATTTCGATAAATTTCTTTTTTCCAAAATCCCCAGTTCGTCGAATTTTCAACACTTGACACATAATTAAAAATTTTAGGTGCATCGGTTAAGTGATAACCATTTTGATATCTGCAAATTTTATAATTTTGTATACATATTATAATAATATTATTATTATTATTATTGATGTATTTGTATAATAATTCAAGTATTATTCATAATATAATATTACGTTTCAATTTCAACATACCGGTTAACAGTATCCCACATTACACATATTAATGCGTTTGCGGTGTAATCCACCGGTATAATATCACATATATTATTCGTATTAAGTAAAGCGGTCCTTAAAAATCCTATTAACATTGGAGTAATTACACCACTAATTCCATTCATATTATCCGTCCAACCGGGAGTAGGTTCAGATTCAGTAGGTCCAACTATTAATATATTATTATACTATTATTATTATAATATTACTATTATTCATTTATAATATTAACATTTATTTAAATTAAAATATTATTAGAATATATAATTATTCTAATTTGTAATAATAGTTATAAAATAATACATAGTATAATAATTATATTGATTAAATATAACTAAACCAATAACATGCAATAAAACTAATTATCATATTTTGCCTATATATTGTCATTCTATATAGGTATAGAACTACAGCATCATAAAATAAAAGGAATACTCATTATATTTACACTTACTAATTGATGGTCGAAATATTGAAATTGGTAACTGATACTCATTTTTTGAAAGTAAATTTTCAGTTATTGCTTTTGTAAATGTATAAGTATTAGGCCATTTACCTAAAATGCTATAATAAATGCTTATAAATCAATTACCATCTAATAATAATATTAAAAAGAAGTTACTCCGAATTTGATTTGTCTTGGATTACTAGATCTTTTAATTCTTCAGCTGTTACCGGAACAGGATAATATTCTTCTTTTATTTCATTTCTGACACAATGTGAATAAGCGGTGGATACATGCACGAAACCCTGTATAAAAATAATTTTCATAAAATTATTACAATTAGCATTTTATGAATAAATACATTTTATTTATAATAATTTAATATTAAAACAATTTTCATTAAATAATATATAAACATTAAAATTCTGTAAATATCGTTATAAATATGTTAAAAATATAATTAAATCTGCAGTTTTGAACTATTATAATATTTGTTTGTTAAATAAAAAGAAAATGTATATCGAGTGAATGTATTAGCATATAGCAAAAAGTTGTATTTGTAAACGAACACACAATGGTCAAATACTTATACACTTAAAAATAACAATTAATGGATTTAAATTATTTTATAGTAAATATAAATAAATACACGATATAATTTAATAATATGATTTTTTTTTATTTTATATAATTTTTACCATTATGTTTTTCATATCTCTGGCCAATGCTAATAAATTTATAGTGCCTTGGATATTTATTTTTGATGCAATTTCAATAGGTTCATTGAATTTAATAGTAGCTGCACAATGAAAAATAAATTTAACATTTTCAATTATCCAATCATGGTCATCCGACGATAATCCTAATGATGGTTTATCCATATCACCATTTATTATCTTAATGCGGTACTTAAAATCAGACTGTGTTTTTCGTAATTTATCAAATAACTAGAAATATATGTTTAAAAAATTATTAAATATTATATAAAAAAGGAAACGTACTTATAATTATTATTATTAGATTCTGAGTGAAGCGAAAAATGTATTCGTTTTACAATGATGTCTGTAGACACTTTTATTACTCTTACATTTTCACAAAGAGCATATGATTCGGGTTGGAAAGTGGATACAGTTGGTACTTTCTTTAGGTCATTTTTCTCAAAATTAACCCTATAGGATAGAAAAAACAAAGAAAAAATGAATAAACGGCATTTTTCACGAAAATTGTAATTTCGACGAATTCGATTTCAATATTTCACAATAACTTGGGCAATTAAGAAGTTAGAAACTTGAAATTTTATTGTTAAATAAATTATGCATTATTTAATATGCAAAATATTTAATATATAAAAAATTATGCATTGTTTGATATAATTGTCAATTTTTGGCATTAAAATCTGAAAATTTTACTGAAGTATATATACATATTACTTAACATCATTCTAAATATTAGAAAAATTACTAGTCTCAATTTTTTTTATAGCTGTTTAAAGATGATATATTTATTTAGTTTAAACGAAAATTTTAGAATACATAGGTACGAATATAATTCTTCCTATTTCTCAATACTTTTACAATAAAAATTAATAGAACAGCCAAAAAATTTGGAAAATTTTTGAACATTTTATTGAAGCATACTGATATATATCTTAACGTATTTCCAAAATTTTAGGAAATTCTCGATGCTCAATTTTTTTTATAGGTGTTTAAAGATGAAAATTCAGTAAAAGTAAAATCCATATTTAAAGTATTTATATGGATTTTTCTTTTTATATTACAATATTTTACAATAATGTTAAATAAAATTGACAAAAATTTTTTAAATATTTAAAAAATTTTATTGCAGCTTAAATACATTTTACTTAACTCAATTTCAATTAATTGTGAATTATTACTAACTAATTATTATTAACTGTTCAAAGTATTAAAATTTAAATTCAATGATAAACAATGACATTCAAAAAAAGTATTTTGAGCGAATTTCTGTCAGATATGGGCATTTAGGTGACAAGGGATATTATTAGTATTTATTTTGAACTTGGATATTTGAAAATTGTATAGAGTGTTCCGTGTTCATTTATGTACTATATGCAGTGTTGTACAAAGATAACCCATAATTTATCTAGATAAGATAATAGATAATTGATTTTAAATTTATCTAGATAAGATAAATAGATAAAATTTAAAATATTTTTATAGATAAAAGATAAAAGATAACCAACTTTATCTAGATAAAAAAACAGATAATTAATATTAATATTGTATATCTGAGAATAGCAATAATATTTTAGTTGGACATTTTTTCTATTTCCCATGTTAGGAGTTTTACGTCAAGTATATTTTCTAATGAAGAAAAAACTGAAAAATGGGTATGAAGTATAAACACTTTATCGTGTAAACCATTATTAGCTGAAAATTTCCCGCAATTAAAATGCTTACCGTTGACGACAGATTTTATTGAGCCAACGTTCGTACTTTGTAGGCCCCACATATATTATTGGAACAATAGAATCTGTTAATGTGTTATTACTTATTAATATTATTTCAGAGCGCGGTTTAAAATAATATTTTATGTCAACAATTTTTAAATCTTTGATTTTATATTAATTATCTAGATAATTATTCTCAGATAGCCTATTTATTTATCTAGATAAGATAAAAAGATACTTAAAATAATTTTTATCTAGATGAGATAAAAAGATAACTATATTTTATCTAGATAAATTATCTAGATAATTTTATCTAGATAATGCACTACACTGACTATATGTGTGATTTAAATACCTATTCAATAAGAAATGTCAAAATATTAATCAATACCTATTACCTACATTATCTGACTGAACTTTGCTCATATTCGTTTTTTCGATTGCAATGGTTTTGCATGTTTGCAAATGATTAGGGTTTTAAAATTACATGAAATTTATTTTTTTGAAATATTTCATTTGTGTGAAATATATTTTTTTTCTTTATTTCATTTTGATATAAAACATATTCAGAATACATATCTACAAATTAAATATAAATAAAAACTTTTTTTTAATAATTAACAGCATGTTAATTATAACTTATTATAATTTATAAATAAAACATTAAACAATTAATAATTTTTTTAATAACATTGAAACAACTCAATTGTATTTTTCTATCATAAATTATATTATTTGAGGATAACAGTATAATCGAATAAAAATAAAAATAAACTCATTGGCAATTTTTAATTTTAAGATTTTACACAAATACTTATTACTTAATAAAATACAATATACAAAATAATCATTAAATAATTAATAAGCAATGGTCAATGATTAATAAATTATTTTTGTTTTCTATAGAGCACGAATTAAGTTATTAATAGTGAGAATCGCCATAACACCTTATAGTTTAATACATCATAGATTATATTTTATATATCTATATTATTTAATCAATACAATAAATTAATAATTTACCCGGAATTTGACAAACCCTATCTAAATACGTTGACTGGGACAATACTCGTATTTTGAATTGGAAGATTCCCTTCATGTGTAAAGAAATAATGAAATAATAATATTCATTACGTCAACATAATATACTAAAATATTAAATTAAATTAGAAAATAAACAAATACACCATAATATGACATTATTATTTCATTAGCCAATGGTAAGAAATTAATCTGTGTGGCCCCTCGTGGAGCCCGTTTCCAGTAATATATAAATATAATTATACCTAGTATCTATGATAATGCAAGTAAATAAATATATTATATAATATTTATTTTTATGAAATACTATTATGCAAATTAATTATATATTGAATGAAAATATTAAATTTTCGGACGGTAACGACTTTAATACTTTCGAACTCTTATTAATGAATAAGATTTGTCGACATTCACACTTACTGTGTTTAACGTAAAATAATATTTTGGAAATATTTCAATGAAATATTTCCAAAGTCATGAAACTTTCAATTTTGAAATATTTCATGTGAAATATTTCAAATTTAAAACCCTACAAATGATTCATGATTAATAATTAAAATTACCTACATTATCAATTAAATATAAGTTTATAAATTAGACTAAATTATCTTAAGGTCTTGGTACTTACAGATTCTTCAAACAGTTCTTGTGTCCTTTGATTAAACGTAAGTCCTTTCTTATTTCTCACAATGAGAACAATATTTCGTAAAGGACAAGATCTCAATAATTTTTCAATAAGTACTTTGCCCAAAAATCCTGTTCCACCAGTTACTAAAACTGTTCCATCTTTATATATTTCACTTACACTGGTATACATTATTGACTTATTTAAAACGTATTCAATTACAAACGGATAATTCTATTGGTTATGTCTTATGTTATGTATATGAAATGTTTACATGTCAAATTAATTTTCTAAACATTCTTACGTAAAAGAGATCAATTATATATATAAGAATAATGCTATCGTGTCTTTTGATAACAATATATAGTACCTATATTTTGATCTGATTACCTTGTATTCAAATTAGTCTTTGATGGTATCTAGAGATATTGATATTGAAATGGGCATTTTATATTTTTCAATTTTTATGACGATTTTAGTATACGTATAGCGCAATTAAATTTATATTTATTTTAATGACGATAAATATTTTCCTATAATATTATTACTAATTATTCTGTACGCAGTACGAAATATTATTTACTATTATTTATTAAAATAAAAATAAAATATGTAAATTTTTAATCAAATAATGGGTTTCTGTTTAAATATTTTGTTTTTTAATTGTATTTTACTAAATTCATATATAAACCATATCAGTAAAAATAAATAGGTACTACTTTTTTTTTAAAAAATATATTAAACAACGTGTGTAAAAATCATTAAGATTGTTAGGGACCGTGGCCAGGTCAAAATACAAATAAATTTACTTATTTATAAGGTAAAGTTATTTTTAAGATAATTAACTCGTTAATTAAAACGTTTATACATAATTATAAATGTTAAATTTTATAAAATTAATTTAGTTATACTTAAATTTTACATATATAAATATGGGATAGATATACCATATAGGTACATATAGGTACTTAATTAATTTCCAAAAAAATAAAAATTATTAATTACTATCTTGTTCTGAAAATCTTATAAAATATATTCTTTTACAAAAAAAAAAATAATATAATATACCTCTTATAATATCAATCTTATAATATATATATATATATAATATATATATTTATGACCAAGAATGTGAAATTAATGCATTTAATGTTTATTTACTACATCATAATATAAGGAAATTCATTCTGTCAATATTTGATTGGTTATATTTATAATTAGAATACGAAATCATATTTTGAATATTTATGTGATGGGTTTTCATGATTTTTTCGTTTTTATACTTTTTTCTTAATATTTATATAATTATTCCAGTCAATTTTCTAGGCCTAAAATTATTATTATTATTATTATTATTATTATTATTATTATTATTATTATTATTATTATTAT
>JAIUCT010006942.1:25075-64156 GCA_021307375.1 Tetraneura akinire
ATTATTATTATTATTATTATTATTATTATTATTATTATTATTATTATATTATGGTATATGGTATTTAAACAAGCATTATCACGTTATCGACAAACAAATAAAATAGGATTATATTTTATGTATTACCAGTTCAATGAACAAGCAGGTAAAGCAATAGCGCCATTAGGATATAAATATATAATCGTAGGAAATACGGAAATGATATTTTACATATCACTTTGTATACCGTCGAAACACCGTCAACAATTTCCGAAATAAGTCCTCTTGAAAAGATGTTGTGTGCGGCGGTGTTGGTCGCTGAGACTACGGACCAACACTGAACACTGCTTGCTGGTAGGTCTCGTCGGGTCGTATTTATAACCTTATGAGTTAGATCTACAGAAAGGCTTTTCCCACGATGCATTATATCGTGTTAATGAAAAGCTTATGTTCATGTTTATATAAAATGATAAAATATTGATTTTCCCACGAGCCGATGAATTATGGTTAATTATTATTATTAATCTTCTAGTCGCCGACTGTGGTTTCTTTTTTATTGCATTATAGCCTTATCATATTGCGAGTCGCCGATTCCGGTGTCGCTTATTTATTTTAATAATATAAACAAATTTATTGTGGTATTATCCAACTATAAATGATAGCCGTCTCCGTCTCCGTCTTCGACGTTATGTATATGGGTTTGATAAAGAGTTGAGGGGTTATTTAATTGCCTATTCAAACTGTGACGCCGTGACGGTGTTTCGATATACCTATGTTGATTCTTTTATTAAATACAAAGAAATTTGATTAAAAAGTTGATCGTTATTTAGACAATATTATCATCTTATTTTATATTAAAATTACAATTGAAAGAAAAATGAATAAATAATGATATTTCATAAATCATAATATCATTACCTTACCAGTGGCGTCATTTGGACCGCGCAGGGTATACATTTGCGTATTTAAAATCCAATATTGTAGTAATTTGGCCCGGTTTAAAAATTAATTGGCCTGAATAATTGGTAGTGGCTTTGTGGCCTAACTGATAACATATTTTATTTTTAAATTATAATTTTGTTTTTCTTCTGAATTAAAAACAAAAACATGGGATTATTATCAAAATATATGTTATCGCGATGATTCGTAAATCGTTAAGCATGAAGATGCGTCGGCATCCTCTAAAATATTAACAAAAAATATATCTGTAACTATAACTAATAAAATGCTATTCTATTATATTATTATCACCTTTCGTTTTACTGCTTTTCTTAGTTTTATAATTAAGTAAATACTTAATACATAATGCTTTGAAAAATGATGTACTTCACACTATGTAGTATGTGATATTCTTCGCTCCTCAGACAAGATAATGGTGATGGACGATGGGGATGGGTGTATTGAATTTTAAAGAAACAATAAATCTTTTGTAAAATATGTAGTTATATGCCATTAAATATGGTAAGAATAACAAAATTTTTATTTTTATTACTTTCGGAGTTATGATTACAAACTAAAATCGATTTTGAAAAATCGTTTGTATTGATTATATGTTATATTTGTTGCGGACGTAAGGTGACCGAGCTCAAATCACGACGCACAACACAATTTAAAAGGATATATTAAATATAATATATATATCAAGTTTATTAAATTAAATAATTTAACAAACAATGTGATTACAATAACAAATATTATTGTAATCAGTAGTAAATACTACTAGTATATTAATACAATTAATATATAATGTTTTAAATAAAACATTAAGAGTTCAAATGAACATAATAAATATAATATTAAATAATATTATTATTATATCAATCGCACGGATCGTAAAAGCTCGGGTTCGAATATTGTACGACGACTAATGAGCAGGCGGCGGTAGCGGTGGCGGGTGGTTCACCGATCATCGCCGCCGTCGATAAACGTAACTTTGCTCAAACCAGTCAAATACTGGTAATATTTGCATATAATTCGGGTAGTCCCGTCTTAATAAGCAAATAGGAACTGTAGGCCGTCAGAGTGGACGGGTGGAATATGACAGGCGTGAAACACGACCGTGTCAACTCTCCCCCCCCTAAGCCGTACACTCCTATGGTTTGAGCCAAAAGGTATTATGTGCAGTGTTGTATATTATCTAGATAGATTTATCTAGATAAATTATCTAGATAATTTTTTTTTTATCTTTTATCTTATACAGATGAATTCAAAATGACTTATCTGAATCATTATCTTAGATAAATATGTAAGTTATCTAGATAAATTTATCTAGATAAAATAAATTAAATATAAATACCTACAAATATTTAAGTTACTCAGTTAAATTTTTTCTTTCAATGAAATTCTATTAGTTCCATGTAAAGGTGAAGTTTCATCATAAATTTCAAAGTATTTTTTTTTAATTCTAATGATGATTATCATTACTGATACATTAGTAATTTTATGACATTTTATAATAGTATAAAAATTTATCTTTTTTTTTTATCTAGATAAATTTTAATTTATTATTTATCTTTATCTAGATAATTACATTTTTATTTATCTTTTATCTTAATCTAGATAATTTTATTGCCTAATATCTTTTTTCTTTATCTAGATAAATTCATATTTATCTTTATACAACACTGATTATGTGGCTTTACATGAAGTCACCTCATTGTAAAGCCACCCCTTCATCTGGGTACTTAGAACCCTGAAGGTTTGTATTGATTATATATTAGATTTTGACATTTTGTAAATCGTTAGTGAAAGTGTCGTTTTCGACAAATTTTACTATTTTTACACATTTTATCTGCAGTTTTTTCTTACGTTTATAAGAAAAATATTGAATGAAGAGAAATATGGCTTAAGAACAATCAACATGAAATTAACTATACAAAATTTTATTCAAGAAAAATTTTTAGTTGGGTTATAATTAAGTTATGATTAGTTATGATTTATTTATTGTAAATATAATACACCAACTATTAGATGGGTTAGTAGAATTATTGTTATTGTTTGAAAATACTTTATTTTTTGTTGTGTTAAAAATTCTGGATAAACTAGGTGGCCTGTTCTATACGCCATGACCCATGAGTATTAAAAAAAAAATTGAAATGACGCCAGTGATCATTACACTATTTTAAATTAAATGTATTATGATTTTACTAATTTTGATAATTTCTTTTTAATTTTATTAAATTTTTGATTTTTTTGATTTTGTAAATAGCTATACTGACGCATTATCATAGTTATATAGAATTAGAATAAACATATAATATATCAACTAGCATATCAGTTTGATGATTTTTACATGGAAATTTTAATTTTATCTTCATGTCAAACCACAGACATATAATAACCTGAACATATACCACAATGCATCATGGTAAGAACACACATAGAATTAGCTTTTTAGGTGGTATGTAAAGCATTTTCACATTGTAACTTTAATGTTTCAATATTTGGGACACTAAAAGAACTGAATTTCATATATTTTTTAAGACTATTTGGCACAGAGTAAGGCATAGTGATCGTTAAATTTATATAGAAATATTTAGAAAAATAAATATTGTAGATAATATGAATTTCCAATATTAATGGTTAAGAGATATTTTAAAAAGAATCGGGATATTTCAATTCGTATAGGTAATTAATAATTATTAATTATTATTGATTAAATACTGTAATTACTTTAAATGGCGTAGTAGCGCTAGTGTTAGGTTGAAACAGCTGACTTTTGGAGTAACTTTATGGCCTTGTAATAACAGTCGTTATGAAACCATATTATCTTAAACCGTGCTCTAAATGCTCGTATTTGCAATAACCTGGTATATTTCAGCCATGATTTAATCTATGGCTGTATAAAATTGATAACCCTTATCACATGTGTTATGGACACGTGTGAAGGAGAACATGTTTTCCTTACTCTAAGAACTGATAACACAATTCGCTTTTCATTTAGTTACAATAATTAGTTATTAATTATTAACATTAATTTAACATATAACTATACAAGTTTAGACGTGTAGAGTTTATTTTATTACTACATATTACATAATAAACAATAAAGTAAATACTCATTAACAAAATATTAATTAAAAATTGAAATGTGGAAAAATTGTTTAAAAACTATAAAAACGTATGGATCAATTGAAAACATTAAATTATATTTGTTCGATCCCTCTTATACATCATCAATTAAATGGATTGTTATTGCTATTGAATTTTTACTAAATGTGTACATCATACAAACTGTTCGATACACTGAAATCGATTGGAAGGCGTATATGCAAGAAGTGGAAGGCGTTGTGGTAAATGGTACATTCGATTATGGTGACCTAAAAGGAGATACTGGACCTTTGGTGTATCCTGCTGGATTTGTTTATGTGTTTTCTGTGTTTTATTATTTAACTGAATTTGGTAAAAACATTAAAATTGGTCAATATATTTTTATGATATTATATTTAGTAAATATATATTTAGTATTTAAAATACATGAACGTAGTAAAAAAGTGCCACCTTTCATTATGTTACTACAATGTTTTTCATCATATCGTATCCATTCAATTTATGTCTTACGCCTATTTAACGATCCAATTGCTGTACTTTTACTTTATTTATCTTTATATATGTTTTTAAAAAACAAATGGGTAATTGGAAGTATAACATATAGTTTAGCAGTTTCTATCAAGATGAATATTTTACTGTATTCTCCTGCTCTTTTAATAGCATATGTTACAAAATTTGGTATTAAAGGTACTATTAAACATATTTCTTATTGTGCTCTAGTACAATTATTATTTGGACTACCATTCTTAATCAACAACCCCATTAACTATGTACGTGGAGCATTTGACTTATCAAGAGTATTTATGTACAAATGGTCAGTGAATTGGAAATTTGTTCCGCCTAACATATTTGTAAGTGGATATTTCCATACACTATTACTAGCCATACATGTCACGGTATTATTATGCTTTACTGCCACTTGGATAAAGTATTTGAATTCCTATGCCAAAATGAAACAAATTGAACATGACTTAAAGCCACAATTAAAGAAGAAGAAAATCAACATTAATATGGATATCAGCGCAAATTTATTTTTGTTACCTATGTTTTCAGCCAATTTTATTGGAATAATGTTCAGTCGTTCATTACACTATCAATTTTATGTATGGTATTATCACACGCTGCCATTTCTATTGTGGTCAACACCATATGGAAATAAATTTAGATTAATTATACTTGGACTTATAGAAATTTGTTGGAACACATTTCCTGCTACCGAATTCAGCAGTGCTTTATTACATGTTTGCCATTGCATTATCTTATATGGATTACATAGGTATAGGTATAGATATGGATCTATAAAAAAAAATAAATAATAAATTTATATTGGAATAAAACATATAATTAAAATGAGTATTTTTATTTTTCTTTGCATATTAATTTAAGTTTTTCTTTCTTCTTGTAGTGCTCAATACGATTTTCTAAGCTCGCTGGAAAATAAAAATAATTTATAGAAATGCTTGTAGAAACAAATATATTTTATTATACAAAAATAAATTTTAACAATGCATATTTTTAATTCAAACAAATTCATTACATCAAACATATCATTTAATGTAATAATTATATACATAATTGTATCATTTAAAAAAATTTTATACCTACCTACATTACTGTAAAACTATATTAATAATTTATCTTTTGTAAAAATACATTATTATAAAATATGTTTTGTAATGTTTAAAAAGAAAATTAAATTTTAAATAATTGTAATTTAAATTAAATAGATTTAGTATTCTGATTACTCACATTAATTCAGTATTCGTTAAAACTGACTGATAATGTTAAGAAAAATATTGTAAGAAAAAATAACTAGGTATTACTTAATAGTAAAATATATGAATTTTAAAATTATTAATACAAAACATGATTTGTAGTTTATATTATTTTTTAATTAATTTTATTTATTTATATTACCACTAGCAGGTCTTTTGAGCAACGGTTGATATATTTTTGATTTAGCACCTTGCATTAGCCATTCACTTTGTTTGTTAATTTTATTTACTGCTAAAATTTCAGCATTTTTTAACATTTCTCCTAACATAGTAGCTCTGAAAATTATTAATATTTTAATAAACGAATTTCGATTTAAAAATACTTATTGTTTTTATTGCATTATAAAATCTATTATTATGAACTAAAAATTATAAAGATTTTAGATTTTGAAAGAAACAAAAATGTATTTGTTTTACAATGTTGTGACTTTTTTTTATGTCTGAAGACACTTTTCTATCTGGAATAATGCTCTAATTTTCACAAATAGCATATTTTATTTCCTATTGGAAAGTGGATGTATATTACTATATTAGTAATAAGTGTATAAGTGGACTTTATTTAGGTAAAATTGACCCTATGTGATAGAAAAAATGAAAAAACGGCATTTTTCACAAAAACTTAAATTTTGATGAATTTGATTTCAATATTTCACGATAATTCAGACAATTTTAAAGTTAGAGACTTGAAAATTTTAATGGGTGCTCATATTAGTACTATATATATGTGATAAAATTTTGGAACTGTTACGTTAATTTTTCTACGAAATATTGAACATTGAATATTTCCTAAAATTCTAATTTTATCTATATTATTATTTTTAAATAATATTTGATAAAATTGGAAATTGTGGGGATTAAGGTCTGTCAATTTTATTGAAGTATATTCACATATTACTTAATACGAGTATATTACCAAAATATTAGAAAAATTCCAAGACTCAAATTTGTTTTATAGGTATTTAATGTTGATATTTTTAGTGTACCCGAAAATCTAAGATTTCATATTATAAGTATTCTTATTATTTCTCAATACTTTAAAAAATTATTAATACAAAAGATAAAAATTTTTATTGAAGCATACTTACATATTGATTAACATAGTTTCGAAATATTAGAAAAATCTTAATTATTTTTTTTTTTTTTTTTTTTGTGTTTAAAGTTGAAATGTGAGTAAAATCTATATTTTAAGTATTTTATGAATTTTTCTTAATTCAATATTTTACCATGATATTAAATAAAATTGACGAAAAGTTTTGAAAATTTTATTGAAGCTCAAATACGCATTACTCAACTCAATTCTAAATAATTGTGAATATTACATAAACGATTTTTTTTCTGTAGCTGTTTAAATGATAAAAAGAAGAGATGATACTACTGTGGATGTAATACAGGTCCAAAGAGGATAGTGTTTAATTTTATTAAAATTTCAATGCAATAATAAATCATTACATTCAAAACACAATTATTAGCGAAGTACTGTCAAATTTGGTTATTTAGGTAACAAATTTATATTTATAGACTGATAAATGAAAATTTTTTATCAATTCATATATTATCATATAATTATTATAATAATTAATTATATTATATTATATTATATTAATTATTATTATTATAATTATTCATATAATCTGATGAATTTCACTTAAAATCGTATTACTGACTCTCTTGCATTCAAATTTGAATAAAATTAAACACTATCCTATTTCTTTTAACCTGTATCTATTCCACATCAGTATCAGCTTATTTTTTTATAATTTAATTCAAATTTATATTATAAACAATCAAAAAATACTAATTAAATTTTAAAGAAGTTACCTAATCATGTGTGTAGCCCATACACACTGTAAATTAGAAATTACTTCAGTTAAAGATTCATTTTCAATAATCCAATTCACATCTTCAAATTGGCAGTTAAATAAATTTAGTGGTAAATCACTGGCTAAAGAATACTGAGGTTTTCTAAAATTATAAATATAATTGTTATATATCCTATCAAAATTGTAATATAAAATACCTTGAACAATTTTCAATGTTTAATAAATCATTAAATATACTTTCATTTTCTTTATGTTGTCCAACTAATAGAAGTACAGATACTATACACCTAATTTGGTGCCAAAGAAATGCCTTACCCACAATGGTAAGTTCACACATGTCATAAGCTCTATTAATTGAAAATTGATTATTTTCGAAACATATTTTAATATTAGCACTCACGATCCTTCTAAAATATTCTACAACTCCATTGGCAACATCCATTTTACAAAAATTACGAAAATCATGAGTTCCAACTATGTGTTGTATAGCTTTGTTCATCAACTATAAATAAAATATATACATTAATGCTCGGTTGCACAAAAACATTCAATATATATTAATTCAATAAATAAAGATTCAATATATATTTGAAAAAATTAATTAGTGGTTATGAACTCTAATTGATCTAATAATTTATAGACTTTATTTTAAGTCAATAAATTTTATTGATTTAAAAAAATACTATTAAAAAACTATTTATTAAATTTTGAAACCCCTAATAACTCATTTAGATCAATATATACAATAAACATTAGACAAGTTTGTATATAATTTAAATTAATTGAAAAAATACTAATAAAATTGGATACAATTGAATCATCAAATGAAGAAATAATTATAAACATTTTTAATATATTACCAAAGGAAAGGATTTAACAAAATACATAAATATGAAACATCAAAAATTAAAGAAATAAAAAACAATTTTACAAACATCTACATCAAGATCAGCTCGTGGAAACCAATATTTATATGTTCTAGATTCACAATCAAACCGTGCACTGTAATCTTTTTTTACTGGACTCCAAGCAATTATTCTTATATCCTTTGGTAATAAGCTATTAAGCATTTTACAGTAGTTTAATTCTTTGCCATCACTACCATTACTCCTTACAGTCAAAGAAATCACCTGCAAAATAAAAATAAATTCATTAATAAAGTTATAGTCAAAGGTAACACATCAAAACATAATATGTTATATTATAAGAAAATATTTTTTTTATTAATTAATTTTTATTAAAATCATATGATAATCTTTCTAAAATTATTATTAGATACAATTAGATACAATCTAATATGCAATAAAACTCGATTACAGAAATAAAGTCTATGAAGAATTAATTATAATTTATATTGTATTAATGCATTATTTCTTTATTTAATAATATAATTATTTACCTGACTATAAGAACTCACACCTTTATCAGTTCGTCCACAGCGGTGATAATTTGATGTCTGTCGACTTTCTATTAAACAACAGGTGGTGAATGCACGAAATAATTCATGTTCAATAGTTTTATCAGTATCATCTTGTGTTGCAAACCCTTGATAATTCCAGCCTAAATATAATAACTTAAATGCTACATGTCTTTTTTCATACCTACAAATATAAAATAAATATACTATTTAATATTATATTTAAAGAAAAAATATACAATTTAAATATTAGGTAATTATTAATTAATTTACCAATATTTATATATATATGTATATAACTAATAACTTTTTGTAAAACCGGTTTACCTTTGAAATTTAAAAATAAATCAAAACTATTTAAATAATAATAAATGTAGTGAAAATATTATATATATTGTAAAATAATATTTAATTTATAATGCATGTATTAATATATAACGTGTACTAGATAAAGCTCAAAAACATTAGTTTTTGAGCTTTAATATTCTTGTCCGTTGGATATATTTATTTATGTATATTTTCATGCGTATAGTAGAAATTATACAAAATATGTTTTTTTTTTTATATATATGTTATATGTGTATAATTTAAATTTATTAACATTTCAATCTATTTTTCATATTGAATAGTTCTATGAGTTATTTTCAATATACCTTATTATTATTAAGTCTTTCCTCCAATCATATATAAATAATTTATATTAACCTTATACAATTATTAAATTGATTTTATAATAAAAATGGTCATTTATTAACTTTATCAAATATAAATTATCATTACTTTGTAAAATCAAAATGTCTTTTTGGTTTCTCAATTTTAGTTCTCAATTTCTTTTGATGAATATTTTGATTTTTAAGGTTTAAAATTATATTGATTAGTTCCTGTAACAAATATGTATTTCAATAAAATTAGCGATATAAAAACTATATGCTATAAATAAAATCAAGTGGCTACTGCCTACCTCCTTATTTAAACAACTAAGATTATCAATATTATATCTATTTAAGTCGACTGACATTTTGTAAAATTAATATTAAATAGTGAATAAAAAAACGTAAACAATCAAAAATATACACATTAATACATATTTTACATTAAACCAAGGTGGATTAAATTAACACAAACATACATTAAAGAATAAATAGTAAATAGTAAATACTGAATACTGATTAATTTTAATTTTGAATCTTTGTATAATCACAGATTAGATTAAACAAAAAACTTTTATGTTAACTGTGGTATTATGATAAAAAAAATTATCAAATGTTATCAAATTCCAATATTTCCAAAAATTATAGCACAGATAACATTAAACCTGTGATTAAACCAGATGGCCGATGGTTTTCAATAGTAGAATTAGAATCCTACTTTTAGTTTTTAGTTTTTTACTTATGACTTTATATGCCATCACTAATATGAGTCACTAATTTATATCTATTTTATAGAATCATCATCAGTCATAACTATCTTGGCACGGTGGAAATGAGAAAATGGATTGTCTACTTGTCTCTAGTCTATGAGTAAAAGACAAAAGTCTATGGTTGTTCTGTGGTTTAATCACAGACTCATAGATAATCTGTGAGAGTGTGGGACTATGGTTGATATATTATTATAATCTAATTTGTGGTTGAATCTTGACACAAATGCATGATATCTGTGATCTTGAATAAGTTGATGTCTTGATGACATATTGTCGCATAAACATAGAATAGAGAAGGCGAATGGATACAGTTTTAGCACAGATTAGATTAAACTTTTAGTATATAAAAAAAAAAAAAAAAATAGATACAAAAAATCTATGTAAATATTTTAATAATAGTTGTACTTGTAAATTGTAACAGTTACATTACAAATTTACAATATTAGTTATTACTTATTGTCTTATTACCTATAATTGTATAATTAGTAATTACCAATTGTTCATAATTACAATTTATCATTAAAGTAATAATTATAAAAATACATAATATACATCAATTTAAATTTAAATAATATATTAATAATTTAAAACATTAAAAACAAAATAATAATGTATTGGATTTATGTTATACTACTAAATATTATAGATAGTAAGTGACAATTATTTGTAATTTCTTATGAAAATTCTTTTACGAAATTACATAATTAATTAATTATTTAGAAAAAATATTTTCTCAAGCCAATTATTACATTAAAAGTAATTCTTCAACAAATTGCGTTTCTTGGAACGAGTAATCATATTGCATTAATATATTGAACAATGAACTTATACAGATACAGATATTCTATACATTTGAAGTAAAATTAATAGGTACTTATTAATTAATTAATATTTTCAGATGGACCAATTGCAAAGGACTATGTGGTGAAACTGGCTATATGACTCGTTACCATAATATTAAATCAAATGGCATATCCCAAGAATTTAATTATGAATGGAAAACATGTAATATTTTAGGATGCACAATAAACAACTATACTGAGTCTGTTAAAGAAAATTATTTCAGAATGCAAGAATTGAATTATTTGGAACATTTTAGAAAAACACATAGTATTATTTTAGATAAATGTATTTCAGATTATTGTGACTATAATACTCTGAAAAAGGTGTTGACGAATAATATTGTTAGTAAATTATCAAATTTATATAATTTTTAAATATTTAAAATTAAGTAAAATTCAGGAACAGTAAATTTTCTCAAAAAGGCAATTAAATAAAAATTTTCCAGAGTCTACAGATTTATTCATATCTCCTTAAAATATTTTAAAAAATAAAACTAATTTATTTTATTTTATTATTTTTTCAATCATTTTAAATTATAGATATTTTTGCTTATCGACCTGAATTTTAATATTTAAAATTTATGCCTAACATTTTATATATAAAATATAATTTATAATGATTTAAAGGATCGATTTTGGAATGCATTAATATGTGTTAAACATAATTTGGGCTGTCCTGGTAAGAATTTCCAAAATAATAATCTTTTTGAGACTCAAAGTTATATAGAAATATTAGATAATTAGGTAATAATTTATTAATAGTATTAATTTTTATAATTGTTTAAGTTAAAGGGGGCTGGAGTAAATGGAGTTCTTGGTCAAAATGTACTGCTACATGTGGTTCAGGAATTCAATACCGCATTCGTAATTGTGATCATCCTAAACCATCTAAAACATCACTATATTGTTCTGGAAACTACTTAGAATTGAAAAATTGTTATGGAAAATCATGCACGACAAATATAAGTATAAAATAAATTAAACTATTAATGTATTTTACCTATAAAGTAAAGAAATAAAGATTGTAAAGTAACTTAACTCATTGAAATAGATGGAACTTGGTGCAAATGGTCAAATTGGTCGAAATGTAGTGTTCAGCAGGGTAACGGCATTATGGTTCGTAAACGTTTCTGCCAGAATAATAACAATTTTTATACATCATGTTTAGGACCAAATACTGAAATTAATCAATGCTATATGCCTGATGGTATAATCTAAATTTTATTTTTTTTGTAATGGAAAAAAGAAACATTTCATTTTCAATATAATTATAAAGTATTACCTATAATCTTATATAGTTAATGGAGGATGGTCTGAATGGCAAAAATGGAGCCCTTGTTCAGCAAAATGTGGTGAAGGTACACGATATAGAACGCGAAGTTGTAGCCGACCAGAACCTGAACAATATGGACATAATTGTATAGGAGAATATATACAAATTAATGTTTGTTATGTAGAACCTTGCAAAGGTAAAAATTATAATTTTATTACATTATATTTATATCTATTTTATATATACTATTATATATCAGTATATCAGAGACGTATATAGGAATTTGCGCCCCAGGTAAAAAAAAAAAAAAAACCCCTTCCCAACCTAAATTTTTTCAGCAATATGTGTATTTGTAAAAAAAAAAAAAAAACATATCATAGTGAAACCAATACATTCTGCGTTACACTCATATTCTGAAAAGTATATTAGTTATACATAAAAAAAATACATAAATTGAAGTACATATTACATAATTATAATAGGTATATGTATTTTATTATTAACTATACAAAAAAAATATTCTATGTAATAGGTTGTGACAACATTAAAAAAAAACTTGATGTATAAAAATAAGTTAAATTAAAAATGTTTACGCCGAGCTTTTTCATTGGCAAAGGTATCAATAATATCATAATAATCCAAGTTTTTTGTTATATCAGACTCTATGGTTAAAACAGCCAAAGAATTTAGCCTCTCATCGGTAGTTCTTGATATCAAATAAGATTTGACCCTTTTTAGGACTGAAAAAGATCTCTCAGTAAAACAGTTAGATATAGGACATGACAGAAAAATTCTTAACGAAATTTCTATGTATGGATACAATTCTTTATAATTATTTTTTATGATTAGAGAGTACATTTTGAGTACAGAAATAGGTGAATCATCACTTGGTAATTAGTGTCCCGCCACAATATTATGTATTATAAAACTAATAAGATAGGAAAAATTTCATTTTTGTAAAACTTTATAAATTACAATTTTTATCTAGATATCAGCAAAATAAGTAATATATAAATAACAAAATAACGCCCTTAAATATTGCCGCCCGGGGCGATCGCCCCTTCTAACCCCTCCTAAATATGTCACTGCAGTATCAACTAGAGATTGGAATTATATGTGGTAAAAAGGATTGAAATATGATGCAAATATGCTTCAATATGCACCATAACTTTTAAAATATACGCATATTATAATATGCATTAAAAATTTGTAGGAAATTAAAAAAAAAAATTTTATTTTTTTCAAATGTAAACTACATTTTTCATTGTTAAGTAGGTATATATCTACATAATAAAATAAATACTGATTAAGAAAATCACAATTTTATTTATTAGAAAGTGTTTGAAATATGAACAAAAAAATATAATATATAACAAATTTTAGTAGATTTTAAAACAGTTATTTTGATATTTAAGGAACATAAGATCTCTTTCAATCTTTTAAAAATAAAACTAAATACAAGAGTAAAAAAAAACTCAAAGTAAATCACATTATTTCCACTAAGTATAAATATTAAATTTTTTATTAAAAATTTTTATTAAATTAATAAATTTGATAATTAAATATTTTACAAATACATTTTGATATCGAAGGAATGTAAGATTTTTTCAATATTTTAAAAATAAAACTAAACACAAAAATAAAAAAAAATGTAAATTACATTATTTCCACTGGGTTTTAAAACCCATAGGTATTATATACTCGTATATAATAAATTATTAATAAATAAATAGAACAAAATTTCTTTAATTAATTAAATAAAATAACAACACAACCATAAATATGTTAAACAAGAAAAAAATATTTTTCAATTATCAAATTTTTTCCTTGATAATTTCAAAATATAAATATAAATTTCATAATATTTTTTATGAACATAATTTGCATTTTTAAATGTATAGAAGGCAGAAAAGAGTAAAAAAGTATAAAAGTCTATAAAATATGCTAATTATATGCTTTAATGACAAAATATATCTTATGCCTTCAAATATGCATTAATATGCAAAATAAAATTTGGTCTATAAAATCAGTTAGATTTGAAACGCCCACATTTCAAACCCTCTATATCGTGCATATACTTAGTATGAATATGCAATTGCATACAATTCCGGTCTCTACATATAACTTATAATTATATAAAAGTAAATTAAATTTATTTTTATCAATATTTAGGATCACCAATTATGGTAGCTACATTTAACAAACAATCTCATCTTAAATATTCAGCTACAGAAATAAAAACAACGTTATTATACATAACTATACGATTTTATCCATTTAATGGATCTGGTATAATATTGAGAAGATTTCATGATGATGTTTGTGATGATTGTGATAGTATTCAATTGGACTTGATTGACTGTCGTTTAATTTTAACAGTTAGTTTGAAAGGGTGTAATTTTACATTATTAATTCCATCGACTATACAAGTAAGAAATAATGTAAATTAATATTTACTTAAATATAATAAGTATAATTACTTGTGAAGTAGGCACCTACTACTACTTACTTTTAAGCTTTAACTATAGGTTTTTATTATTTTAAAATTTAGATTGGATGGAATGAAGTTTATTTTACAGTCACTAAAAATAAAATAACATTACAATTAAATAATGAACAAATTTCAAAAGACATAAAATGTGTTGTACCAATTTCAATTGTAAACTTTGATCAAGTTATGAGTATTGGAGAAAATTTTGAAGGCTTAATTGAAAAGCTTCATGTTAACTTTATACCATACGCATTAACAATAAATGACGAAGTACCTCACTAATTTTTTGTTCACAATTTATGAGATAATTAATAAATATTGTAGCTATTTATTTTATTCTTTAGTTTTCAGAAATGTATTTACCTTATGCTGTTTACAATACTATCTTTGAACTATCAGAAGAACAATCATATGCAAATTTATCAAAAACAATTAGGATTCCTTGTCCACAACCAAGAAATTTTTGGAAGGTTTGTATTATAATTAAATATTTGCAGCTTTTAGCATATCCTGTAATCTGTAATCTTATTGTATTATAAATTTTAGTTGGAATTATATTTAAGATTTGAATTTTTATCCCATGGAAATTTCATAACAATTAGAAGCATTACAACGGATTACATGTTGGTAGAAATCATTAAAGATGTAATTAAATTAAAAATAAAATTAGATGATTACTTTGATGAAGTATTGATAAAATTTGAAGAAATTGATTCTTCTTGGATTCACGTGAATATAGAACAACAGAAAAATTGTTGGGTGATAGAAATAAATGGAGAAAAACGAACTTTAATAATGCCAGAAGACATACCAATTGAAATATGTCAAAATTATTTGTACATTGGAAATCTTGAGGTCAATATAAAAATAATTATTTAATTATATTAAAATATTGAGTGCGGATGTCTATGTGTCATTGAAAGATCGTATTTGTTATTTACAGCGGGTTAACAACTTGCTATAATTTTTATAACTCTACAAAAAGATATTATTTTCAATTCAGAGTGAAGAGTGCATTTTTTTTTTTTTTTTTTGTCTGAAAACACATTTACTATAATAATAGCATATGTTTCCAGTTGGAAAGAGGATGTAGTTGGTACCTTATTTAGGTCAATTTTCAAATTTCTAAATGGTAGAAAAACTATGAAAAATGATGAAAAACGGTATTTTTCACAAATACTGAAATTTCGATGAATTTGATTTCAATATTTAACGATAACTCGAGTAATTTTGAAGTTAGAGACTTGGAAATTTTATAGGGTGTTCATTTATGTACTATATGTGTACTTATATGGTCCCTATATGTGTGATAACACTTTGCGTTTTAAATATTTAATAATAAATGTCAACATTTTAATCAATACCTACATTATCTGGCTGAAATTTGTTCAGAATCTTTTTTTCGGATGCAATGGTTTATCATTGCATTCAAATTCTAATTAAAGTGAAACACTATGATTTCCACACCTATATCCCTGCGAAAGGAGTATCAGCGCGATTTTTTATACTTCAGCTTAGGCAAGAAGTCAAAATTATTAAATTTGCCACCACTAGTAAATCCAGTATTTTTTTTTTTTATTTATAATTAATTTTTGTATAGAGGTAAAATAATCCAGCACAGGGATTCGATTGATTTAAAACATACCACGGTCAATGTGTTAAGAATTAGTTAATAGATATAATACCTATTTTATTAGTCATAAATAATATTATTCTAAATATACCCAACTAAACATTAATTATATTTGATTAAGGAAAATCAGGATTCAACAGAATTCCAAGGAATTATTGGATATTTAAAACTAAATGATAATATTTTAAATCCTAATGATTTTCTAATTAACCCCTTTGGGGAATATGATATTTTTTCACAAAACTTATCAGGTATAGTATACATTTCATTTATGAAATATATTATTTAGTTAAAATATAGACATTATTTATTTTTATTTAGATATCTCGTACAATGAAATATCAATGACTAATGAAGAAGATGTAATTGAATTAAATTGTATTTTTAACAATAAATTTCAGCATGAAGATTTAGATATTGTATGGCTGAAGTCAAATCAACCAATTTTATATAAAATCAACTGTAATAAGTAAATATAATCATTAATAATTTAAATATAATTGGGTAGGTAATTAAAAATTAAAATACCTATTATTAGTCATTTTACACAGTATCTATAAGATAAATTATTGTATTTATTAAGAAATATATTTTTGATGATAGTCCTATTTTAGATTCTGAGTGAAGCGAAGAATGTGTGGTTTTACAATGATGAGTGATTTTTTTTTTTACAGAAGACACTTTTAATACCTGAAATAATACTCTGATTTTTACAAATAACATATGTTTCCGATTGGAAAGTGGAATGTAGATGTAGTTGGTACTTTATTTAGGCCATTTTTTGAATTTCTCAAAATTGACCCTAAGCAGTAGAAAAAACAACGAAAAATTTATAGGGTGTTCATATAGTCCTTATATGTATGATAAAATTTTGTGTTTTAAATATTTAATAAAAAATGTCAAAGTTTTAATCAATACCTACATTATCTGACTGAACTTCACTCAGAATCTTTTTTTCGAAAGCATTAGTTTATCATTGCATTCAAATTCTAATTAAAATTAAAGACTGATTCGCACATCTATATCACTGCAGCAGAAGCAAATGCTCATCTTTTTTATTGCTTTTATATC
Source organism: Tetraneura akinire (assembly GCA_021307375.1). Lineage (NCBI taxonomy): Eukaryota > Metazoa > Arthropoda > Insecta > Hemiptera > Aphididae > Tetraneura > Tetraneura akinire. The sequence continues at coordinate 42,847 of JAIUCT010006942.1, forward strand.
CACATTTATAATCTTGGCTATTATTTTTTCAAATTCAACTTTTCCAAAATTAATATAAGAGATTATTAAATAATCGAGTATGTATATATTATATACTATAATTCAATACTATATAAAATAGTAATAGGTATATTTTGTTTTTATAGCACCTAATAACAGTTCACAATAATACAATATAATATATAGGGTACAATCTAAGATTTATTAAATTATTTTATCTACTTAGCAAAACACATTCAACTTGTAGGTACTATTAATTATTACATATATAATAATATTTATGTAAGCTTTATGTTTAATAAGTAACAGAATACATTTTTATAAAATTATAGTTTACTCTAAAATGTCTATACAATACAGCTAATTAATATAATATTTAAATGTATAGATCAAATAATTGTCTTATAACAACTAACAATTATATGTCTCAAATAACAATTTTCCCAAAGATGGTGCTTCAAGATTATTTTTATTTATGTATATCAATGACAAGACAAAAGATAATTTGTATTTATGGTGTTACAACAGTCAATAATATTATAAATGAAGAAAATGTATTGAAGACATTTATAATTTTTGGAAAACTAATTGCTATTATAACAATTTTATTTTTTATAATTCTTATTAAAAAAATTAAATAAAACAACTTAATTTGTGAATTATGATATTTTAATAGATACATATGATTATTAATCTAATAATTAATTTCCTACATCATATATTTCAAAATATTAATTATTTAATAAACGCAAAACTTGAATGAACAAATGTAAAATATAAAAATACAACAAACAAAACTTGCAATATAGCAATTATACTACAAACTAATAGTCTAACAGCAGGTAATTTAATAGTTAACATTATAATAAGACATGTTCTGAATACACTAGTACCCGTAAAAAATATCATAGCTAAATAAAATATAATGTTATCCGTTTCATCTGATATAAAACTAATAACAAGAGTAAAAACATATCCATAAAGACCATAACCTAATAATGATAATATTTGTAAAAAAGATATGCTAGATTTTCCTAAGCGAGTTAAAATGTAACAAATTGCCGGCATTAATATACTGTATATAGCTAACACTTCAGTTGGTGATCTGTTGTAGACAGCTGATGGCATTTTGTATGTGTGTCCGTAACTAAGTATTGTAGCCAATAGTATGAATGCTAAACATGGTCCTAAGAAGTCGACATGCACAAATCTTGAGCGTAGTGGTGGTGTGAATGAGAGCAATATCCGTTTAGGTAAATCATCAGCAGGCATTGTGAAATATGATATTGTACGTGTTATAGTCCTGGTATTGTTTTTTAAAGGGTCTGACCCCAAAAATACAACTGAATGGTCTTTCATAATATTATATTGTTTACTATGCAAGATGCAAAAAATGTTACTGTTTACCATTCAATTTATCTTTTGTATCTTTTAATTTTTCAGCTAAACTTTTCAATGTTTTTTCCAATTTAATATCTTCTGATAATGATTTTGCTCGAATCGCTTTGTGAACGATAAACTGAGCAATTTTTCTCATGAAATTCGTTTGTGCCAACTTGTCAACTAAATGTTGTTGGTTCATCAAATATTGTAAAATTCTAAATACCATTTTGAATTAACATGTAAAACATTAAAAACTAATATTTTACAGAAATTTATAGTTACAAATTATAAGAACATTAAAAGCATATAGACAGTAGACATAAACATATAAAAATAATAACAAGGTTGAAATTTATTATAAATACCTAGTAAATAATATAATAATCTAAGCTTATTCAGCGACTTCTAATTATTACAAATTTACAAATACTTTATGCATGAATTTTAAAATTTATCGTATTTGGTATTACACTGATTATATTATCTGTTTCATATAATCTGTGGTTATTACTGTGATTATTATTTAATCTTATCATGTTATCAAATATTACCATTTAACACACAGATAGATATAATAATTATATACCTACATGCTACATCTATGATTTGACATTTTTTTATGGAAAAAGTATTTACTACTATAATAGTACTATTTACTCATTTTAGTTTTTCTTTTCTACTTTTCTCAATAGTAAATGTCTAAGCTACTAGTCAGTTCAGTTACTAAAAATAAATAATTTTTGTAATTAATCATATTTATGTTGCTTTATTTAGTTTGATTTAAAATTTTGAGATTAGCATAGAATGTTAGATTATAATATTCTTATTGTTATCCATGTTCTATGGTTGTATCACCATTGATTATATATAGAATAGTCTATTCTATAATTAATAGTATCATGATTTAAGATATATACTCGTATCTTTAATGTGGATTGTATGCACCTTGGTCACGATTTAAGATACTCTAAGTCTAAGTCTAAGCATAAGATGACATTATATATCTTAAAATTTTAAATTATGACATTGGCTAATAGTTTAATTATAAAACATAATATGTTATTATGTTTTGTCTTCTGTGGTTAAATACCATGATTTAAAATATACAGGTTGAACATCGGCCTATAGCGCTATAGTTTAGTTTTATTCATTGTCATTCGGTACATCGGCACCAAAGTGACTCTAAAAGTCTAAATCATGTAGCTGTGGAACTACTAACTAGCTCTATCTTATTCACTAGATGTAAATAAACTTGTACTGATAAATAAATAATAAATATTAAAGACAAAAGCAGTAAAGCACTATAAAGATACTATAAACAATAAATCGGCCATCTGGTTTAATGTTATCATATGTAATACATATTTTTAAGTTGTACCTTTCACACGTGACTATTTTTGTGGTACAACGGTGGCGCGTCTGTGGCGATACAAAAATAATTATGCAGCACCATAAACGGCATAAACGCGCTTCTTAGTGGCGCTACTGAGTGACCTTGTGTGAATCGGGTCGGTCTAAATGGTTCAATTTTAGTAGTCCAAAAGTTTATATCCGATATCCTTCGTTATTTTGTTTACCATAAAAATATATAATTAGTATAAATAATTAATTAAATTCGGATAGGTATATATAGAAAACTATTGTATAGGTAGGTACTATTATTACCCTTGGGAGTCCACGCAACAAAAAAACAGTATTTTTCTTTTCTAGTTTTTTCTTTGAGTTGCGCTAGAACTTGATAATAATTATAGGTTTTTTATAAAAGAAACACGACTGAACTTCTAAAATTCTAAAATATTTAAATCGAATTCCAAAAAGTAATAACTAAGAGGTAATAATTATATTGTATATTAATATAATATTATTATTAAATATTAATATACTATAATTTAAAATTTTATTGATTATTATTTTCAAGGTATTTTGAATTTTTGACATCATACCATAGTAGTTATAAATTATAATATTATTCTTGTCTATAGTAGCATTGATTATAAATATAGTATTTATAAATTATAATCAATGATAGTAGGTAGGTATATTATTTTATTACACATAATATACAAATCGTATACCAATACCATTCAGTATTCATCAATGATTATTATAGGAGTTTTATTATTACTCGTATAGGTACTGCCATTTAACGTTAATAAGTCGGTTATCAAAAGATAAAAAAAAAGCAGCATTTGTTCTCATTATTATTAAAAATACAAATACACTATCGGTCATTGTTGGATTACTAAAAATTATAATATTTAATCTAAATAACTATTTAAAAGCATCAAAAGCGGAAGAAAAATTAGCATAGTTTCGCACAGCATAGTTTAAACATACTCGTATTTAAATTCGTAGCTCTCTTTTCTACGTTATGTAGGATATCGATTTTGAATATTATACCAAAATCGTTCAATAGGTATAACATATTATTATAAGTTTAGTTAGCACTCATAGGTTTAGTACTCATTATTTAGTGTTGCGAATAGCGAATACACATACCTACCTATGTACCTATACGTACCTACGTAGGGTATTCGTAACTAAATATTTACCAAATATAATAAAATTTGTTTGTAAAAATTTAGATGCAAAATAACATAAATAAAAATTAATATAACGTCAAACGTACAAAGTTATTATTTACGAACAATTTTAAGCCCCCCCCCCCTCCCCACCAAACAAAAATCCTGAGTGCGCGCCTGGGTTTAACGAGTATCATTGAAAATAAGTTATCATCTTAAACGATAATATTGTTTTTTTTTAATAAAGAATTAGAAATTAGGTTTGTTGATTATATTGTGTGAATAAGTTTTATTAATATTTTACATTTACAAGGGTGTGGTATTAGGTACTACTGACGTATTAAACGTTATAAAAAACTATATTTTACATTGAGTAATAATTACACACGACTTTAAAATTTCCAGTTATATTTGTTATAATTATTGTCGATATTATTGGTACCTACTAATCAATATTCATTGAACTTTAGATTGACAATTTTATTTTGTTGGAATGTTATTTATATACAAGAAACCAATAAATGTTAAATTATATAAAATCATAACATTATTTTGTTAAAATTGGTATTATATTTGATTACCTATACGAGATGTTTAATCATAGGCGAAACTAGACATTTTTATTAGGTCAGGCCAAACAAAATATATAAAAAAAAAAATTAAAAAATTAAAGTAGTTTATAAGGGACGCATAATCGATAATACGGGTAAATCACCACGTAACAAACATTACCGAAATACCGATTGTCGACTAATATAATTTATAATAATAATAATAATAATAATTTATAATAATATAATTTATTATTACGAAAAATTTACTATTGCTTGTTGCTATAATATATTAATATTATATATAATATAAATATATGTTACGTCTAAATCGTTTAAATCTAATAATATCTAAAACCGATTATACCTCATAACCAATTTTTTTTTCTTTGTGTAGACTGTAGAGTGTGTACAATTTAATTTAAGAATTATATCAAGCGAATCAAGCCCACATATTCGTACACTTCTAATAAGTATGCGCATGAGTGGCATAATAATCTTGCATTCGTATAGTACGTAAACATTTGTTTTTAAACGAAAAATTTCACGAATTTTAGATGTGAAAAATAAATTTTTCAATTTAAAAAAAATATAATATTAGGAATTTTAAAAAAATCACTTAAATATATGCCCAAATAATTATTAAAATATATAATATACATTATAAAAATTTTCAGTCAGTATTAGGTCAGGCCATGGCATGACTGGCCTGACCCGTAGTTTCGCCTATGTGTTTAATGTTTATTACCCATAAATATTTTCATTAATCAACATTAAAGATGAAGTCTTAACAATATAATATATTTCAATATTTGTATATGGTGGAAAATTATATATAATTACATATACAAATAATCAGAATATTATATACACAATATACACATCAATACATACTCGTATAAAATGAATATAATTGTAATATAATATTAAATTTAATATTAAGTTCATTTAACCTCAAATTGTCTAACTATAATATCATAATATGAGATTTAATAATGCGCTATATTTTTCCTTTATAAAATAAAATGTTTAATACCTACCAATATATTGTACTACATTGTAAAATACTAAAATCTATACAAATATATAATAAATACCTAAAAAAATTCTCTGTTTATTTTCTTAATGTAAATATAATATCATTATAGTTTTCTTATAGTATCTACAATATATTTCGAATTTTCTTATAAACAATCTTAACGTGTTTTTTACCACCCTCAATCATTATTTGTAGTTTTGTATTTAACATTTTTAATGATGTACTTATTTAAAACTGTCTTAACATAAAAATAAATGTAAACTGCTTAAAATGTCTTTAACGTTAGTCTATTGGCAAATCATTATACGTAAGTGCCTATGTCAATAATAATATAAATTAACAAAAATGTTGATATCATTATACAATGTATATAATTAATATACCTAATATATAATTTACATATTGTACATAATACATAGGTAAAATAACATAGAGTATATTATAATAGTACCTACATAATATATCCACTCATTATGATATTCTTATTGTCTTTTAATATACTAGTTAATAGTTATTTAAATATTATATATATTAATGTAAATTAATAAAAAATGTAAATTTTATGGATATTAAGTAAAAAAAAAAAAAAAAAAAAAAAAAAAAAAAACACTTACTTTTATTTTTATGGAAGGATTGGAAGGGATAAAGTGTATAGTGTTGAATTTTGATTAAAATCAATTACAAATCTTTAAATTTAGAAATACAATTTTAAGCAAAGTTCATCAGATTCAGATAATATATATCTGTATAGTCTCTATGTTTAAAAAAGCATGAGTCATTGTAAAATTGTTAAACTGAATTTGTCAAAATCTCAGTTTTGACGAATTTTGTAATTTTATGGTAATTTTTGTGCCACATAAGTATAAGTTCAGTTCTGAGAAAGTCAAAAATTATCTAAATAACGACTACATTACCTATTCTACCGAAATTATATGATATTCGTGAATATTATATCAAAAAAGTTTTCTATTTTATAAGTTCTATGTTATTACTAAAACTCAATGTTACATTTAAAAAAATATATCACGTTTATAAATAACCTTTTTGGGTCACTATGTTTAATATTTCATTAGGTATCTTTTCCAAAAGTTTTCGTCCTTTTTTGGTACCTAATTATTATTTTCGAATAAATGTATTTTTAAATATAAAGAATTGATCGACACAATATACGAACTAAACGTAACACAGAAGTGAATAAATGTTGTATTATTTTTCTATTATTGCTGTCTTAGGACTATTTGCTATTTTAAGTATAGAAAAGTTTATAAAATAAATAAAATATTCATCAAATTCTTAAGGTAAACCAAGAATAGCTCAGATTCAAAATAATATGTACCTAAAGACAAATAAATATATATTATATATATTTTTTTAATAATAATTGCTCAAAAGTATCATAATATTATAAACAAATCGCAATTCAAAATTAATTTTAGATAATTTAAATAATATTCTAATTATATACCTATTTTATATTATTTCTTGAAATTTTCATTTTTTGTTGGGTGCCTTAAGTTCTTCACATTATCACACAATAAAATATATCTAAGTCACACATCGCAATCTAAATGCTATTAGCCCATTACAACATAATATTATATTGTAAAATATAATATTGTAATTTATCGTATTTTAAGAAAAAAATATTAAAATACATAATAAGGCTAAACACAAACATTCTTTTAAGTTTAACTAAATTAAAGTTATTAATATTTAGTACTATATCTGTTATTATAAGTATAGAAAAGTTTATAAAACAAAGAAAATATATATCATATATCATATTCTTGAGACAAAACCAGGACAGCTTATAAAAAAAAAATTGAGAATAGGAATTTTTCTAATATTTGGATATGATATTAATTAATATGTAAATATATTTCAGTAAAATTTTCAGTCCTTAACGCCAAAACTTCCCAATTTTATCAAATATTATATACATATTATATTATTATATATAAAAACTAGAATTTTACGAAATATTCAAAGTCCTATATTTTGTAGAAAAATTAATTTAATGGTTCACTATAATTTTAACACATACGAGCCTAACCTAACCTTACCTCGTATACAGGGTGATCAGAATTTCATGTTACAGCAATTTTCTCTGTAAATATTAGAAATAGAAAAAAATTTATAATAAGAAAACTATTTAGTTTTATATAATCTAAAATTATTTGTATGTTAAAAAATTGTAAATGCCCTTAATGGGGGGTTTCAGGGATCAACTTTTGAAAATCAAATGGTAACCCTTATTTTTTATAGATTCATTATATAATATTATTTTTGAAAAAAATTTTGGTGGTAAAATTTTTTTTTAAATTTTATTTTCTTAATGTGAGAGTGGTTTGAAGTTTTTAAATTATTGCATACTAGGTTATATTATTATGATTCAATCTTACAGACATCACGGCGCGGCACCAACTGTAATGTGCGCGCTTGCGATTTATTATTATTATTGTCTATGTTCTCGCATGAGAGTAATATTGAACTATCATTATTCATTTTTCATTGTGATATTAATTATTAGTTATTACTTTATTAGTTTATTACATTATAATTTTATCCATTTATAATAATATATCTATTATCTATATGTACATATATTATCATACGACATTATTATTATTTATTACCATTACTCGTACTACTCATAGTCGCAATTTGGGGGGACTTGAGGGGGCTAAGCCCCCTCAAAATCAGCCATAGCCCCCCCAAAAATGTTTGCAAAATATGACAATTTAATTCTAATATTTTATAATTAAATATTTTCGTGATGTAATTCTATAACATATCTATGTAATTTTTATTTTTGTTAAGGGGATTAGAAGCGTCGATTTTCATTCTCTGTCCAGCACACATATAATATAGGGATTTAGACGTTTTCTACTCCAACGTTACGATCGATCTAGTTATGCGATAAGGGATCTGAAAACGGATTTGAATTCGTTAGAAAATCTACTTTAGATCTATTTCCCCACTTTTTTCATTTTTTTGTCCTAAATTCTTCAAAAATTGAATATTTATACCTTTTTAAATAAAATTTGTTTCAACAACAATGAGAAGAAAATTTCATCGTGGCTAACACACGTTAGACAGAGAAAGAAAGTAGACACTTCGGATCTCCTTAATAATTTAAATAAGTTTTTGTTTTATTAATATTTAATAAATAAAATGAACTAATAAAATATATAAAATAAATTACATTTTGTCTGATAAATAATTTATGTACTTTTTTACTCGCTGATAATATTTTAATATAAAAATGTAATATGAATTCACTATTCATTATATATATAATTATGTATATGTATATGTATATGTATACCTATATATGTAAAAATACATACATGATATGAATAAAAAAAAATATTGTTTTTATATTGTGATATAAATGATATTGAATTAGAAGTTTTCTTAAAATTTAATTCAGCCCCCCCAAAATGTTCACCCTAATTGCGCCTATGGACTACTACTATTACTATAGAATTATATATTAAAGACTACAGTTTAACTACCTATACCTATAATAACCGTTTTAACATTATACGAGAGCCGAGAATATACTGTTTTTAAACTTACATAGCGGTAAATACAAGTAGACAATATTAGACATTACGAGTTTATTATTAGTTATTAGTTTATTATATACACCTATTTAGATATTTCATTCTAATTTTTTCTTGTTTGTGATGGAAGTGAATTAAAAAAATGATAGTTATATAGGTGGGTACCTACCTACCTATTAAATATACTAATTTTACAGGTATATACGATAAATTTGTCATTGATATAGCAAAAAAAAAAAAAAATTATAGGTACCTAAAAATATATTATACCTAATAATTGCCAAAGAGTAAAAATATTATAATTATGTGTGCATTTTTGTTTTATTATTTCAATAATAATATCCGTAATAATAATAATTATACACTGTCTCACACTCTCACGTTAGTTTTCATCAAAGTTTATTTTTTAAATTGTATATAATAAATATTTTATTTAATATTATTATAAAATAGTGTTTAACACTCATAATATAATAATAGTTACTGTAGTATTATTGTCAATTAATTAAATTATTATAAATAAGGTATCTAATTACCTACATTATTATAATATATACATATTGCATAGATTAAACCTATCTGTTACGTTGATTTTAAACTTTCAAATTATCCCTTATATAATTATAAATATTTTATAATTAATCACATAATAATGTAATTTACCTATAATCGACTTTTGAACTTATTAATTAATTAATATAATAAACCTTAATATTAATAGTAAGTATCTATACAATAAAAATATATAAAATAGGTATACCTACTGATTTTATTAGGTATTTACCAATGTTACAGTTGACGAGTCCAGTAAAGTTTATAAATTCTATATTTTTAAAGTTTTAATTTTTAAATTACACTACTAATTTACATTCAAAAAAATCAAAATGTTTCAATCATATCTTACGCAAAATCCACATTTTCAAGATTCTGAGTTGGATTATTATAAAATGGTAGCAGAAGCTGCGGAAACGTTAGTATGCGAAATAGAAGAGTTGAAACAGGTAAGTTAATTAAATGTTTCTCTAACAAATATTATAATAAACAAATACCTAATTATTAATAATTTTAAACGTATATTTTTATATTTTTCTTAGAAAAATCATGAACTAAAAGAAAATATTAAAGTTTTAAATAATGAAAATGAAGCATTTGTAGAATAGATTAACAAATTAGAAATAGATAAAGTTAGTAGGTACTATACTAATAAATATGTAATATCTACTATACTACATTAGATCAAATATATTTATATTTTATACATGTTTATTTTCAAAATAGAAAGAATTAATAAAAGAAAATATTGAAATACGTAATAAAATAATAATTATTGAAAAACAATCAGTAGGTATTGGAAAAGGAACAATTATCAGTAAGTAAAATACTGTATAAAACAAAAACATAAAATAATACATTTATTGTTACTTACACATTTTTTAAAAATATATATTATTGGCTAAATTACTAATAAATTAGAATAAAAATTATGATCATTTTATTCTGAACTATCTTATAAATTATTCAAATTTTCATCATATTTATACTATATAAAATATAATTATTAAACATGTTATACTTTTATACAATATACGAGTATAATATATAATAAATTTAAATGAAGAAATTTATAATATAATGTATTGTAGATACATGATAATAAATAAATATTAAATATCTACTTAAAGTATATTTTTATAATTTATTTAGAATTCATTAAAAGGCACAAATGTAGAACCAGTCGTTAGAAATTCAATGATTTTAATTAATAAAATGGTTAGTGATAAAATGAAACACTTAGAAACTGAAGTCTGTACAAAATTATTAAATTTAAAATTGAATACAACTACAATAAAAAAAAAATGAATTTGAAGCAAGTGTTAAATTAAATGCTATTACACATTTACATTTTAAATTATTTAATCCAGTGCATGGAATGGTGGTGTCCAATGCATTCAGAATTTGATGCAATTGTTAAAACAGTTAGAGGAGAAACTGAAGAAGATAAAAAGATTATCCGTCGTGCAAAAGCACGATTTTCATACTGGAAGAGAAATGATTTGATAAATTTTAAATAATAATAATAATAATACAGTTGAATAATTCAAAATTTGTTTAATTTTAATAAATTATAAATTTGCCTAATACAATATAGATTCGATGCTGTACCAACGATCGACAAAAGGTACAAGGTAATTTATATTTTCCACCATTATGTTGGCCTAAAGAAAATATAATGAAGGTAATGGTAAATGCGGAACAAGATATAAACATTGAACATATCATTGAACAAAATAACTATAAAAGTAAAAAATTTTATTTTTTAAAAAATTGTAATTCATAATATTATTTATATAAATTGTTATAGGACAATTGAGTAAAGATTCAACATCATCTCAAATGAAATCCATACAAAAAAATCAAATAAAAATAATTCTTTTAATTCAGATTCAGAATAAAATCATAATTAGGTAGGGTAGATACTTTTAATATATACCTATATTATATATGTATATATACAAATATATATCTAATAAATATATTAGGTATAACAAAGTTTAATATGTATGTATGTATACAATATGTATTTTAATGGTCATATATAGCCATTATCTTTTAACTTAATAACTATTTCTATTTTAATTTAATAATTATTCACGCTATTTTTCAAAATTATAATATAATATAATTAATTTCTGGCAAATCATGAATCAGTGTCCCATAATAAATCAAATATATTGTTAGATTAAGTACCTATACCTAATTTATTAATTTGTTCTTTTTGAAAAATTTAACTTTATATTATAATTAAAAATAAAAATACTGCATATTTTAAAATTAAAAGTATAAGTTATAATTTATAGATATATTAATATGTATTTGTTTTTATGTTTTTAAAATTATTTTTAATGTATTTCTTTCAATAAATTTACTATATATCTAATTGATGTACAAATTCAAATATTATTTATGTGTGATAATTTAGTTTAAGATTTAATTCTATATAAATTACAATTATAAGTTATATCAATAAAAGTTTATAATTTTAATATTGGTGATTAATACATAATTAGTTACTTTGGTAATTCCTATAATAATAAAAATAATATATTCCTATATAATAAAAATGGACATTGTATAATGTAAATTAGTAAAATAAACATTTATTTTAACAATTATTTGTAGTTTGAATAGTTTCATTATTCCTTTTTTATATAATTATGGTGAACAAACTGATATGCTTAAAGTATTTTTTTCGTGTAATAAAATAGCAGACAATCTGTGGATTCTCGCACATGAAATTTACAAGATTAGAGTCTTCTTTAAAATCTAAAGGAAAATTTCCTGATGGAAAACATAGCACACATAGTCTAATAGCTACAAATGAAAATAATTCCAATAAAGTACTCACATTCTTCATAGAACATCCACATGCCTCAATTAGAAATGCTTCACAATATTTGGATAGGTATATCTTATGGATCCATACAAAATATTTTAAAAAGATACAAATGGCATCCATTTAAAACAACAATGATTCAACAACTACGATTAGGTGATAATAAAAGGCGATTGAATTTTATTACCAGCTTACGAAAATATTATGAAAAAAATGACGAAAAAACGGCATTCACAAAAACATGGCTCTATGGGAGACGCGTGTGATGTAGTCGGCGAAACATTCCCGAACGCTATCTCGGTGTTGAGCATCGTAGCCAGGCATCGACTGCGGATGGGTGACCGCCGTTTTTTTTTTTTGCGTTTTTTTTTCTTTTTATGTCTGAATCATCATATCAAAATATTTGAAAAATCCATGGTCTCAATTTTTTTTTATGGCTGTTTAAAATTGATATTTTTATTTTTTTGTTTTTATGACTGAAGACACTATTATTACCCGAAATAATGGTCCGATTTTCACGAATAGCATATGTTTCCGGTAGGAAAGTTGATGTTCTTGGTACTTTATTTAGGTCATTTTTCGAATTTCTCAAAATTGATCCTATGTGTTAGAAAAAACGATGAAAAAATGACGAAAAAACGGCAATATATTAATCAATACCTACATTATCTGACTGAACTTCGCTCAGAATCGTTTTTTCGAATGCAATGGTTTAACATTGCATTTAAATTATAATTATAATTAAATACTATGATATGCACACCTATATCCCTGCGGCAGGAGTATCAGATCGTCTTTTTATAAATTGAATAGCTCGGCCGAACAACGAGACAAGCGCCATATTTTCAAATTCGGTTTTATTAGTGGAACACTGCTAACACTGGAACATCGATATATGTGTGTCATAAAACGAATACGAAAATAATTTTATAAAAATAAAATATTGAATATATATTTTTAGTTTCGAGCTTGATTTAAAAAAATAAAATCTTATATTAGATCTACAATAGGTGATGACCGTTTAAATGATTTAATGGTCATATCATCAGTGGAAAAAGAAGAAGTAGACAAAATTGATTTAAATGAGGTTAATTTATTTGCCAACATGAAAAATAGGAGATACAAGTTATTTTAGATATTTTCAATAATATATTTGTATTAATAAATTATCATATATATTTTAAATAAATTTGTTTTTTTTTAATAAAATAAAAACTAAAAATATATTCATAAATATGAATAAATTACGTCATAAATGAGCTTCTTTGATATTAACATAATTTTAAACAAACAAAATTGGCCTGTTCATCAAAAAATTGGTCAGCTTTAATTTTCGCTCTCCTATAAAAAAAAACTGAAATTAAAGTTTAAAGGAAATCAATAAACATACCAAATAAAATATTTAAGAATGTAAAGAAGTTATTAAAGTCATTAAATAAATTCAATTATTAATTATTCAATTATTGATATAAAGCTACTTAAATATTCACTACGGAGAGCCGCCTTGAAACGTAAATATTAGGTAATATTGTTACTTGGTGGTTAGTTCCATATCGAACGTCGTGACAGTCATATCGTTGTCTTAAATATAAATAAGTAGATTGTGTTGTATTATTATATTGTATAGACACATTATTAATATCTGGTAAGTAAACTATTTATTGAAATAATATTAGATTCTTAGCGAAGCGAATAATGTATTGGTTTTACAATGATGTGTGTCTTTTTTTTTTTTTTTCTGTTTTTTGTTTTTTTTTTTTAAGTATGAAGACACTTTTACTATCCGAAAAAATGCTCCGATTATCACGAATAGCATATGTTTCCGGTAGGAAAGTGGATGTAGTTGGTACTTTATTTAGGTCATTTTTCGATTTTCTCAAAATTGATCCTAAGTGGTAGAAAAACGACGAAAAAATGACGAAAAAACGGCATTTTACTCGAAATCTGAAATTTTGACGAATTTTAACTAAGGACTTTATACTTATACCTAAACGAGAACGCAAGCAATAGATCATATGATCGCGATTACTACTTTTCTTACGACGCAAGAACGCGGCGACCGCACATCACTTGGCTAATACGGGCGTCGTTAGGACCAAAATCGAGAGCGTATTTTATTGTTTCAGTTTCATGAACCTTCAAATTACTATTCGTTTCCTATCAAACATTATGTAGCGTTTTGGTATATAGTACTATACGTCTATGAAATATTTCATTTTACTATGGTACTACGTGTGATGCCGTGAGCCCGTAGCGAAACTAACAATATTTACGCCACAATAATATTAAAATATTATGTAGTGTAAAAACTAAAATTATTTACCATGCACGCCCATTAACTTATTATAGGCTTATTATTAACTATATAATAATTGAATAAGAATAATAATAAAATAAAATATAATTATAATTTTCTTTTTCTATATATTTCCATATTTTGAAATTTGAATTTTTGATGGTTCAATTATATCGCTTTTTAATAGGCGTTTGCTATATTGAGGATCTATAATTTTTCTCAATAAACATTCCTTATAGAATCTAAAAGATATAAAGTATATAATAATACATATACTGGATTTAAATCTAAATTATAAATTTAATATAATATTTTTAACGGACTTAAATAAATATGATATTTGTATAAATTTTTATTACATTTTAATTATTGTTTTATTTGCGTTCGTAGTGTTTGGAACGTTTGCTTATAGGTAGTCTTATCTTTATTCTATGTAGGTAGTAATTGCAAAACTACATAATATGCTTCAATAACGCCATTTATATTATGTATTTTATAATATTTATATCTCCTAAATCGGAAGTCCTAATGCATGCCGTCTAGTGTCTATCACCTATAATCGTGGCGCTTATAATATAAATAATAAAAGTAACAGTTTTACTTAAATATGTATACAAAATAATAAATATTATATAATATAAAATATATATTGTTGCACATGACAAAACATTTCTTAAAATATACAAATATCTATGATTTTTTATTTCAATTACTCAAACAAACACAATATTTTATTAATACAAATAATGTATATTACAGTATAATACAGTATTTTACAATTTTTTTTTTATAATTTTGTTTTTGAATCTCTTATATGTTATGTCAGATATCATAAGACGATATTTTTTTAAGCTGGATCTACAATCTCTGGTAGTAAATTTTTTAAATAAAATCTAAAATTTAACTTGTATACTTAGAGTAGTTATACATAAAAATTTTAATTAAAACCTTCGTTTTTAATTTTTCTATCATTTTAGTGGTCCAAAAATTAGGATTATAATTTATTTCTTCGATAAATATCCATTAAGAAGAATATATTATAAAGAAACATATTTTTTTTCCTGTTATATGTAATTGACCTTGTATTTGGTAAAAATAGTTATGTGTTTCTTTTAATTTTAATTTACCATTTACAATTGTACAATAATTTAACTAAAAAATGATTTGAATAAAATAAATATAATAAAACACGGATAAAAATTAAAAATTATAATTCGTCTATAAAAAATATGACACGTCATATTTTACCACTTTCAACGGCTTCAATCTCATTTATTGTATCCTTAGCTGAGTATGGTGCTTTAATTTCTACTAATCTATTTTCATCAATAATACCATCTAAAATATAAATATAGTTATTTTTATTAATTTTCCTTTTCATTATAAAACAATACAATAGTATATTTGAATATTTTATATAAATTATAAAAACCAGGGCTAGCACTCTAGCAGCTAAAAATGGATATTACTTGTCAATATATAAACCACAACTATTATCATTTAAACCAGTTAATTTTTCAAATTTTGATTTAGCAACTCCTTCCACATCACTTCCATACTGAACTGAACTATTCAGATTTAATATAGATATATACCATAGCAGGTTCTATTTTTTATTAAGATTCGTACTACACATTTTTTAATGTACAAATGTACAATGATATAATACAGACTATAGAGCGGTTGTGGCAAGGCCCACACCCCTCATCCCTTCTACTAAACTTCTATGATTATAGTATTATACTATTAAATAAAATATCAACTTTTAAATTCTGAGCAAGCGATTTTATAATAATGTGTAATTCATTTTTTTTTTTGTTATGAAGACACTTTTACTACTCGAAATAATGCTCAGATTTTCACAAATAGCAAAAAAAAAAAAAGATGAGCTGATACTCCTGCCGCACAGGATACAGGTGTGCGAACCATAGCGTTTAATTTTATTTATAATTTGAATGCAATGATAAACCATTGCATTCGAAAAAACGATTCTGAGCGAAGTTCAGTCAGATTATAATTTTCGTTTGAACTAAAAATATCAATTTAAAACAGCTATAAAAAAAAATTTAGATTAGAGATTTTTCTAATATTTTAGTATGATGTTAATTAATGTGTAAGTATACTTCAATAAAATTTTCAGACCTTAATACCAAAAATTGACAATTTTATCAAACATTATATACGTAAAAACGAGAATTTTACGAAATATTCAATGTTCAATATTTTGTAGAAAAATTTAAAAAACGGTTCCAAAATTTTACCACATATATATAATAGCTATATGAACCTTCAAAAAAAATTTCAGGTCTCTATCTAAAAAATTGCCTGAGTTTCTATCGTGAAATGTAGAAATTGAATTCGTCAAAATTTCATTTTTCGTGAAAAATGCCGTTTTTTCGTCATTTTTTCGAAGTTTTTTCTACCGCTTATAGTAAATTTTGAGAAATTCGAAAAATGACCTAAATAAAGTACCATCTACATCCATTTTTACATCTGAAACTCGCTATTCGTGAAAATCGAAGCGTTATTTCGGGTAGTAAAAGTGTTTTCAGAATATTTATTTATATGTATGGATTCTAAGATTTTCGTTTTCCTAAAAATATCAAATTAAAACGGCTATAAAAAAAAATTTTGACAATGGATTTTTATAATATTTTAGTATGATATTAAGTAATATGTAAGTATACTTGAGTAAAATTTTCAGACCAAAATACCCAAAATTGCCAATTTTATCAAACATTATATACGTAAAAACGTGAATTTTACGAAATATTCAAAGTCTAATATTTTGTAGAAAAATTAACATAACGGTTCCAAAATTTTACCACATATGTATAATAGCTATGTGAACACCCAAAAAAATTTTCAGGTCGCTATCTTAAAAATTGCCTGAGTTATCGTGAAATATAGAAATTGAATTTGTCAAAATTTCATTTTTCGTGAAAAATGCCGCTTTTTCGTCATTTTTTCCAAGTTTTTTCTACCGCTTAGGGTCAATTTTGAGAAATTCAAAAAATGACCTAAATAAAGTACCAACTAGATCCACTTTGCTACCGGAAACATACCCTATTCGTGATAATCGGAGCATTATTTCGGGTAGTAAAAATGTCTTCAGAATAAAAAAAAAAAAAAAAAAAAAAAAAAACAAAAAAAAATCACACATCATTGTAAAACCAATACATTCTTCGCTTCGCTCAGAATCTAAAACATTTAATATTTGACGATAACTCGGGCAATTTGGAAGTAAGAGACTTGAAAATTTTATTGGGTAATCACATTGGTATTATATGTGTGGCAAAATTTTGGAATCGTCACGGTTATTTTTCTACAAAATATAGAACTTTGGATATTTTGTAAAATTCTCGTTTTTATGTATTTAATGTTTGGTAAAATTGGCAATTTTTGGCATTAAGGTCTAAACATTTTACTGAAGTGTATTTACATTTTACTTAATATCATATAAAATTATTAGAAAAGTCCCTAGTCTCAATTTTTTTTTATAGTTGTATAAGTTGATATTTTTAGTTTAAACGAAAATCTTAGAATCCATACGAATATTCTTCTTCTTATTATTTCTCAATACTTTTACAAAAAAAATTAAGAGAAAAGCCAAAAAAATTGGAGAAATTTTTGAAAATGTTATTGAAACATACCGACATATATTTTAACGAATTTCCAAAATTTTTTGGAAAATCACAAGACTCGTTTTTTTATTAGATATTTAAAATTGAAATTCTATTAAAATTATTTATATATAACGTAGAGACTGATAAATGTAAAAGAATTAATCGGTACATATATTATCTGATGAACTTCGCTCAGAATCGTTTTTCGAATGTAATGATTTATCATTGCATTCAAATTGTAATTAAAATTCAACTCTTTTACACCTGTATCGCTTTCACACCAGTAACCCTTCCCTTTTTATTTTTACTTTTTAGAAATAATAATTCTTTTTTAAATCAAAGTGTACATTATTATAAGGTAACTACCAAACTGTTATTAGGTAATAAATAAAACATTATAACCACTGGTCTACCACGAAAACATAATAACCACCGATAATTTTTCCCATAATATTTTTAAATTTATATCTTTTGGGACACCAAATAAACTTTTATACTGATCAGTGATCACAGTACGGAACACAACATGTTTTGACCATTTTAAAAGTTTTATTAAAAATTTTTAGTTCCAATAAAACAGTAAATTTAACCATACATTAGTATTAATCTTTCTATTGTAGTATAGGCACCCTTTACAATTTAAGCCCGCCATAATTCTTATCCTTTTCTATAAATTAAAGGATATTATTTATTTATTTATTTAAATTTATATTCATAGTTATTAGATAAATTTAGGTAGGCATAGAGCTAGTGGCGTATTTAGGTATTAAGGGGCCGGGGTGCAGCAGATTTTGGGGGCCCATAAATCAAAATTTTAGATTTATTAAATATTATTTAAAATCTAATCTTGAATAAAATAATAATGTAATAAAACTAAAACATCAACAAATTTATAATTTTTAATTAGTATTAATTTTATTAAAATATTTTTGCTGCAATTTAATTTTCAAGTTCAAGTCAAACATAATTTTAGTTATTTATTAATTATTATTACCAATATTATATTAATTTGGTATAATATTATTATTACCTACCTATATTGGTATAGGTACTTTTTAAATATGAATTTCGGTTTCTTATTTGGGGGCCCTTTGCATATGACATAATTGAGGGGCCCCGGTGCAATGCCCCCCTGCACCCCCCACTAAATACGCCACTGCATAGAACCCTAGACATAAAATAGATAAATGGATGTAATTTGTATTATTATACCTATGGAATAATTTAAAATATAGTTATAGTATATTATCGTGGTCCCCCCCCACGAACTATCTTAAATCGTGGTCTATGGTAAAATCTATTGTAAATTGTCCACATAGTTCGCTAGTTGTTCGAGGGACCAGCTGTTTCAGATAGTTATTTCACTGGTCGTTATAGAGCATTACTTATTATAGGCCGTCGTTCAACCTGGGTCCGGCAGCGATCCGTAGCTCAGTTCACATACGAAAAACACTACCTTTCTCTTGTGAAAAATAGTATACAATAAAAGTTATTAGTAAATTTCGACGAATTCGATTTTAATATTTCACGATAACTCAGGCAATTAAAATGGTAAAGTTAGAATTTTCAGTTTTCACATGGATACATATAATATGTGGTAAAATTTTGGAACTGTTACGTTAATTTTTCTACAAAATATAGGACTTTGAATATTTCGTAAAATTCTCGTTTTTATGTACCTATACAATATCTGATAAAATTGGCAATTTTGGGCATTTAGGTTTGTATAATGTACTGAATTATACTTACATATTACGTAACATTATATGTATATCAAAATATTAGAAAAATCCCAAGTCTTAATTTTAAATTCTGAGCGATGCGAAAAATGAATTGGTTTTACAATAATGTGAGTCACGAATAGCATATGTTTCCGGTAGGAAAGTGGATGTAGTTGGTACTTTATTTAGGTAATTTTTTGGATTTCTCAAAATTGACTCTAAACGATAGAAAAAACGACGAAAAAATGTCGAACTAACGGCAATACATTTATAATCAATACCTACATTATCTGACTAAACTTCGCTCAAAATCGTTTTTCGAATGCAATGGGTTTATCATTGCAATCAAATTATAATTATAATTAAATACTATGATTTGCACACCTGTATCCCTGCGGTAGGAGTTGCAGCTCGTCTTTTTTTTTTTTTATAGCTGTTTATAAAGTTGATATTTTTAATTTAAACGAAGATCTCAGAATCCATCATACTAGTATTCTTCTTATTATTTCTTAATAGTTTTAGAATAAAAATTAATTGATCGATTATAATAAAATCGGGTTTTTCTCCATCTCCATTGACTGATCGAGGCGGTGGAGATAATAACTAAAAGGAATGACAATATTAGCATAGATTAATCTATGATATTAGTGCGTATTTATGTCCGCACGCAACCAACTGACTAAGTACGATTAAATGTCTATTTTGATTGATTTACGGCACCTATAATTTCGTTATGAAATCTTTTTTCGTTGTTGTAAAGTATAATATTATACTCATATACCTAGTTGATATTATATATTATTATGACGTATGATTGTATATACAAAATGAAAATACAACTCAGTGTTGAGAAGGAACTCGTTAAGAAATAAAATTATAATATTGCATATTCATTACTCCTAGCCGCTTCCGATTGTACTCGCTTCGTATTGTGCTTGTGCGGTGTTGTCGTTATGTGTGAAGTGTTAACTGTTTCGTTTTCGTTTTCGTTTTTATTATATTTTCAATTTTGTTTTAAACACAATTTAATAGTTAATATTTATTATTCATTATTAATTATTTCTTATTTAAAAATTAAAGTTTTTACAATTCAGTATTTATTCGTCATTACCTATTCGGGTTATACGTAAGTAACATTTTTAATATGGCGAATCATGCAAACTGCCAATAAGGCAGTAAAGCTTGACTTACACAACGACATTTCTATTC
>JAIUCT010006958.1:1035-14963 GCA_021307375.1 Tetraneura akinire
TAACAGTTCATAGTTTTTAGTTAGATTAGTTTTAATTTTATTGACTGACTACTATATAATTATTAGTTGTTTTTTTAAATTCAATAATTAATAATATATTAATATGCCTTCCAACCGGTGTGTAGTTATTGGATGTAAAACAACATATGATGATAAACATACATTGAGACACCGTTTTCTAAAGGATAAGGAAACTTGCGATATATGGGTTCAAAAATGCGGAAACAATAACCTTATGTCTGTTGATTTGATTTTTAAATCGTATGTTATGTGTGATATACATTTTGAAGCCAGCTGTAAGTCTCCTGAATTTAAAAAACTCATTGTGGGTTCTATTCCTACTTTAAATCTGCCAGGTAACTTGATATTTTTATTATACAATATATTTTTTGACGTGTTATTAATTATTATTGTTAAATGTTGTTATTATTATGTTTTTTTTAGAAATAATTTGTATCGATTGCAAACAATAGATTTCTTAAACCAATGTTTTAAGATTTCTTTATCAACCAGATTATGTCATTTATAAAATATTGTTATGTAACTACATTAATACCTATTTAAATTTGCACGAGTATATTTAGTAATTGCTTTAGTAGGTATTTATGTATAGTAACAATACATAAATTTTAGATTTTTGCCACATCATTATTAACAAGAATGTTTTTTTTAATTAATATTTGTAGATTAATTTAGCAAACTAAATATTTAGATTTCAATTTGAAGATTATAATATAATTTATTTTTTATTTTTAGTTCCTTGTGAAAGTAACATTGTTCAAAACATTACGGAGAATCTTGTTTCTGAACAGTTAGAACAGGGTACAGAACCAAGTATTATAAGCATTTCTATGATTCCATCGTCGACTGAACTTGGATGTACCCAAGTTCCATCGTCGACTGAACTTGGATGTACCCAAGTGTTATTTCAACCTAGGCAATTGTTTAGTGAAGCTAAGGGCACTTTACAAGAAATTAATGCTATTCATGTAAAAGATTTAACTCCGAGGAAAAAATTGTTATATCGATGGTGGAAAGGCAAAAGGGCGTAAGCGACATTTTATCAAAAATTAGTTTTTACGTTTCGGGCATAAGCGACACGATTCTACATCGATAGCTATTACACAATTATCGATACGATTATAATTGAAAAAGTTATAATCGATATAGTTTATTACGGCGTAAGCGCCTGCAATAAAATTAATTTGGGCTTAAACGCCAAATAAGGGGCGTAAGAGCCAAACAAATTTAAATTTAAATATTATATGGCGTAACCGACCATAATGTAATATTATTATCTGCATCTATGAATTCTTTTAACTATATAGTATTTAGACTTTAAACAATTATATTAAATATGGTTCAATGAAAACATATCGATGCCTTGAAGTAGTTGATACCTCGAGTATCCTCTATGTCTTGATATGTCTAGTCCCCGCGGCCCTGTGTCGCGATGTCGACCTATTAATTGTTTATTGGCATAGCAACGACGACGCGTCGCCGGACTTCGATTGGCGGAGGCGAGGTGGATCACGGGTTAATTATTTATATTTATTGGTTTCCATTTTTTAGACAATTTTTTAGACAATTTTTTAGATAATGTTATCTATGATAGCTGTTATTTTTTATTATGATTTTACATTATTTTTCTTTACGTTCAATTGCAAATCAATTTACAAATTTTACGAATTAATAAAACTTATCCAACTCAGTTTATTATTTTATGACTGTGCAGATAATAAATTAGGTAAGTACCGACTACTACGTTTATAAATCGAAGGGCTTAGTGCAATAACCAAATATGAAATAAGTATACATAATTTTGATAATTCATTTTTATTAACTTACAAATTCTCTATATAACTGGATGCCACAACATAATATATATACAAATATTGTTTTTAATAAAACTAAAGTTATTTCGTTATTTTTACTTGGATTGAATTAAAATTAAATAATTAAATTTGTGTAAGTTTAAAATTTGATTGATGTCATAAAAAAAAATTAATTTTTATTCATACTGGAAAATTTTAATGATTGGACATAATATCTTATTTTTGCACCATGCCCTTCAATTATAGCATAACTATTTACATAATATATTTTTATAAAACTGTTTTGTAAATTTTTTAAAAAAATCACATTTACACTTGTAGTTTGAAATAAGTTAACAATAACAATCCTATAATTAATATAATTAATATTTTAAATCAGTTAATACAGTTTGAAATAAAAATTATGATGTTGCCTAGGTACCTAATTATTAATTATGATAACTTATAAATCTTAGGTATTTTCATTAATATTTTTATATAATACAAGCAATTTAATGGATACCATTTCCTTCATACATAAAACAAATGTACCTAGTGAATATATTGAGAAAATAATTTTTTTTCTGATTATTAACTTAATATTATTATAATAGATTAAATATTTTCTAAAATTAAATAATATAAACAATGATATTTTTATTTAATCTTTACTAGGCTTGTAAAATGACATCTAGAAGTAAATGCATAGTAAATGCTGCTATAGAAAATGAAGTAATCGAAAACCCCCAAAAGTATATGTCTCTCAAAACAAAAACACAAAATGTAAGCAATAATAGCATCAAAATATTAAATAATAAAATATTCAATGAAATAATGTCTAATAAATATCCGGCCTCAGATAATGAAATAAATGTTGATGAGCAATTATCTGAAAATCTAACTGAATTTTCAAGAGATACCACAGATTGGCTACCACCTAACAAAAAAAATATAAATACTAAGAGTAGTACTAATTCTAGCGACAATAATTTATTAAATCAACCTTGTTGTTCTAAAACATTGGTATTCAATAACATTGAATTAACTAATGAAAATGAAAATAATACAAGTAGTATAAAAGCATTGTCTGAAAAAACCCATGTTTCTGAATCGACTGAACTGGACCAATTGGAACCTTTCCCAAATGAGTTTTTGGAGAGTAGTGATGATGAAATTAATTCTAACATAATATTTGAAGAAATAAGTCAAATAGGAATTAATGGTATAAAAAAAAAACGTAAAACAAACTTGAGGAGTCTTAAAAAACTTAATCGATGTTCAGGAGATGGTAAAAAAGTACAACCCAATCCGTGTAAACCTGAAAGATGCCCTAATAAATGTTATGAAAAGTTTACTGAAGAAGAGCGACAACAAATATTTCGTCATTATTGGGATATAAATGATAACCAAAGACAAAGAGACTTTTTATTATTTTGCACTAAAGAAACTAAAATTAAAAGAAAGCGGACAAAGAATAATACAAGTCGCCGAAATACCACATTTAATTATTATTTATCTTATGATTCAAACCAAAAAAGGATTTGTCAACAGTTTTTATTAAAAACACTAAATATTACACAAAAATTTTTAAGATATACATTGTCAAATAAAACACCATTAAGGACGTCTCCTAAAGATGGTCGTGGAAAAGTCAAACCACCAAACAAGACTAGTGATGAGAATTTGAATACAGTTCATGCATTTATTCAAAGTTTGCCTGCTGTCCCATCCCACTACTGCCGCTCATCAAGTGATAAAAAATATTTACCATCTGACATAAGTAACGCTTCAAGATTATACCTGATTTATACAGAATTTTGTTCAACAAATAATTACGAAGTTGTCTCTAAACGAGTATTTTTAAATACTTTTAATAACAAATACAATATTGGATTCCATAAGCCAAAAAAAGATAAGTGTCGATTATGTATGAAATACGAAAACATAAAAAAATCAGGTCCAACTACTAGCCAAGAACAAGAAGATATTCAAAAACATCAAATAGATAAAGAGAATTGTAAAGATATGTTTTTATTTGATCAACAGTTGTCGAAAGCAATGGGAAATTATTGTTGTACCAGCTTTGATCTTCAGAAAGTTCTTAACACTCCATATGCACCAAATGTAATGAACTTATACTACAGCCGCAAATATAGTTTCTACAATTGTACAATTTATGAATCGGGTTATCAAAATGCGTATGCCTATCTGTGGGGAGAAATAGATGGTCAGCGTGGTTGTAATGAAATAGTGACAAGTGTTTATAAATATTTAAATCAAGTTGATCTTAATAATAAAATTACATCTATTGCATTATACAGTGATTCATGCACAGGACAGAACAAAAATCGAGCAATGATTTATATGTTATATTTCGGTTTAAAAAACAAGTTTAAATCATTAAATGAAATAAAAATTGTCTTTTTAATCCCTGGGCATACGTACATGCCAGTTGACTCAATACACGCAACGATTGAGCGATTTGTAAAAAATAAAAGTGTTTGGGCTCCAAGTGAGTGGCCTACTATAATCCGTAATGCAAGAAATAATCCTCGCCCAATTGAAGTGGAACAAAATCGCACAACTGATATTTTAAACTGGAAAAAGTGTGCTAATGAATCATTTCCAAATAAGGTTCTTAAAGAAACAAATAATTTAGATGTAAAAATTTCGAAAATTAAATACTTAATTTTTAATAAAAATTCAGATGGTAATATTTCTATTCAGATTTTTTATACATATCGTGCTGATGAAAATCCAAGAACACTACAAAATCCAATCTCTTCATCTGCCCCTATGAAAGCGTATAAAAAAAAATTATGTATATCAGTTCAAAAATACAAGGATTTGACAAAGTTATGCCATGATGGTATAATTCCACCAACATATCATAATGAGTATTTTAACATGGAACCCAATAAACTCGTAACAGATTGTTTAGATGATATTGATGAAGACGACGAATGTAGTGATCAAGATAATCAAGAGCAAATTTCTGAAAATTAACTTTAACTTAAAATATTGACCAAATATTGATTAGACTGAAATCATAAATATAAAAGTGATAAAATTAATTATAAGTATAATTTTGTTTTAGTTTAATTATTATAATATTTTTAATAATTTTTATATTGTATTGTTAAAATGATTTAAATTTAAGGAAAATAGTTCTATTTGTGCATAATACTCGTTAATTAAATTAAAAAAAAATTGTATTCATTATTATATTGTGTTGTTAAACAATTAATAATTTTTTATTGAAATTTAAGAAAAGTTTATTTATCTGTTAAATTATTAAAAAATTTTTACTTTTATATGATATTAACCTAAATATTTATGATTTCATGTATAAGTTAAATAAAAAATTCTGGTTTGTCAATTTTATGTTTAAGTAAAAAAAAATTATATTTTAATTTTAATATTTTTTTATAGTTTGATGTTGAAATTCATAGAAAATTTCTATTGAGTTTATTCTAAAATAAATAAAATAAGAGAAAATTATGTTTGTTGTAACCACCAAATTTTAAAAATAACTTAATGTAGCGTAAGCACCAAGAAGCGTAAGCGCCATACGTCCAAAAACGATTGGCGTAAGCACCAAAAAATTATAAAAATAAACTTTTTAGGTGTAAAAAATTAATGATTTCTATTGAATATGTTGCTAATTAATTAAAAATATGAATATCTATAAATTTGTTCCTGCGAAAATTCAATAAAAATAATTTTAACAGCTTATATATAAAAAAAACTGAAAAAAAAATAGATTTTTGGCTCTCCTGTAAAGTTGATGAATTGTCGCTTACGCCCTTTTGCCTTTCCACCATCGATATGCTGTAACAAAAAAGTATAAACACAGGAACTTAGTTCTTCAGCAACGTTCAACAACTATTAAACAACGCATCAAGAAAGCGGAACACTATATTAATGCTAATATCAAATCAATGAGCAAATTAAATCAGTTCACACAAAATTTTATTAAATCACAGATACGTATGCAACCTCAAAAACCCCGTGGTCGACGTTATACTATTGATGACAAGGTATTTGCTTTATCATTATATAAGCAAAGTGGTAAATCATATAGAGTGCTGTCAAAAATGTTTGCCTTGCCTTCGAGAAAATCCATTCTTGATTTATTACAGAAAATTCCATTTGAAACAGGAATAAATCAACGTATTTTTGAACACCTCAAAATGGCTGTTAATAAAATTAAAAATAAGTTAGACCGTTATTGCTCAATTATTTTTGATGAAATTGCACTCTCTGCATCATTAGAGTATTCAGCAAAATACGATAAAGTAATTGGGTTCAAAGATTTTGGTGGAGTTAATCGTTCTGTAGATTTTGCAGACAAAGCGTTGGTGTTTATGGTCAGAGGATGTAGAAAGAAATTCAAACAACCGGTTGCATTTTATTTGACAAATGGTACTATGGATAGCGTCAATTTGGCATTGATTATTAAAGAAGTTGTTGAAGCTGTTCAGTCAACTGGACTTACAGTGATATCAACTATTTGTGATCAAGCTCCATCTAATGTTGCTGCGATTAATCGTATCCGAAAAGAAACTATCGCAATATATGCAGAACAAAATAAAGAATATAATGAATTTGGTTTTCAAATAGGAAATCAAGATATTGTACCCCTTTTTGATGTACCTCATTTATTAAAAGGCCTGAGGAATAATCTTGTTTCTAAAGATCTTCATTTTGTCTATAATGACAAACAAATGACTGCTTCTTGGAAGCATATTATTAATTTTTATGAAATGGATAAAAATCAGAGTACTGGAGGTGTATACCTGTATGTATTTTTTTTTTGTAATTTAATATAACTATGGACATTTTAATTAATTAATTATTAATTAATAATTAAATACTTTTTGTATATTCCTAATAAACTGCATGCTTGTATATAAATAATTAACTACAGTCTACAATGATGAATTATGAAATATTACAAATAATAGCGCAACCAGCGATGTATTATGTAACCGAGAATATTATTGCCTTCGTATTATGATCGAAAATAAAATCGCCTTTACTATGTGGCGGAAAAGAGAATGATAGAATTTTGGCGGAAAAGAGAATCGGTTTTTTTTTAATTTAGGGGAAACGTGCATTGGCGGAAAACGGAAAGGTACAATTTTGGCGGAACCGTGTCACGCCCGTAGATAACAGGGTGTTAAAAATTACGTCCTAACAAACAATCACTTTTAATGGTATCACCTGGCACCACATGAAAATTTAAATTAATCGGAGCATCGAGCTCGGTATGATTGACGTCAGCTAAAAAATAATCAACAACATTGAGCTTAAACCCATTAATTCCGACTAAATCTAACCTGGGGGGTGCTATCCCGGATACAAAAGGGACAATCGTATATTTTAACAAACTAACGGGAGTTCCTGTGTCTACAAGCGCAATTACATTATTAGAAACACCATTAGGATATTTAATACTAATATCTAACATATATGGGGGTTAGGGTGTCCCATGTTATAAGGGAGACAAAGTTTTTTTGTAAACTTAAAGACGCATACCCACTTATTTTTTTTCATTTGGCCCTAATAACTCAATTACGAAATATTATCGACTTTCGATTACTATAACCCGTGCTGACTTAACGTCCAACTTTCAAATATATTTTAGGCTATAGCACTATGGAATAACTTAAAATTGTAATACTTCTTAAGAAATAAATGACCAATTGGTTGAAGTTATACGTTTATTATAATTTTACATTTTAGATTCTGAGCGGAGCGAAGAATGTATTGGTTTTACAATGATGTGTGATTATTTTTTGTTTTTTTTTTTTTTTTTTTTTATGTCTGTAGACACTTTTACTACCCGAAAGAATGCTCCGATTTGCACGAATAGCATATGTTTCCGGTAGGAAATTGGATGTAGTTGGTACTTTATTTAGGTCATTTTTCGATTTTCTCAAAATTGACCCTATGCGGTAGAAAAAACGGCACTTTTCACGAAAACTGAAATTTCGACGAATTCGATTTTAATATTTCACGATAATTCAGGCAAGTTTAAAATTAGAGACTTGAAATTTTTTTGGGAGTTTATATAGGTACTATGTATAAATGATAAAATTTTGGAACCGTTACGTTCATTTTTCTACAAAATATAGGACTTTGAATATTTCGTAAAATTCTCGTTTTTTTGTATATAATGTTTGATAAAATTAGCAATATTTGGGTATTTTGGTCTGAAAATTTTACTGAAGTATACTTACATATTACTTAACATCATGTTAAAACTAAATATTAAAATATAGCCATCAGCCACATACGGCCGTAGAAAAGAAAATGATGATAGAAAAATTTTTTATTTTAATTATTATTGTAAAGTTGTATACACTGTTTTAATGTAATGTTTTTAAAAAGCTTTCCTTGTAGGGGAAACTAGGGTAAGATGAAGTAATGAGGTAAGATGGGAAATGGTTGTAATTCCAGGCTGGTTCACATTTTTTTTCTAATGTATACATTTTTTTTCTTTTGGGCACACTGTAATTGTGTTGTTTATTATCAATGATAAAATTCTGTGATATCAAAAGAAAAACACACGGTTTTACGTATTTCAGCGTGATCGGTGTAAAATCTCAAAAATCCGATCCTTCTGTAAAGTAAGTACACAATTAATTATATATTATTATTTTATGTTATAATTGTTACAAAATTAGTATAGATCATGTCAGTATTATTTATTTTGATTATTTTGTTCACTATAAAAATATAGATTGATTTTTTTAACACCGTACTCTTTGAGTCAAGATGGGATATTTACTTTGGGGTATAATGAAGTGTCCCATCTTACCTCATATAATATTGTTTTTAAATCACCAATTCATTTTAATTGTTTTAGATAGTGTATTTTGAAATTAAATTATTCATATATTTAATTTTTTTTATCTTTTAATATATTTATTTATTATATTATGTACATGCTGGTAACCTAATGGTTGTAATACAATAATAGTCATATAATTAATATTATTACATATTTCTGATATAATATTAAGTATATTACTAATGTACCTACATACATTAATATTAATGGTGTACCTATTTGAATTCACATGTTATTTGCATACCTATCCATATATTTTTGATTTTAAGAATATCAAACATAAATTCAGATAAATATTTAATTAGTTATAAAATCATATTTTAACTTGATATTCTTAATTAGGAACATATATGTATTAAAAATAATAATCAATTGTATAATTTATGCTATTATTGCACAGATCAGTGTAGAAAAATGCCAAGAACAAGGAAAAGAACTACTGTACGTCAAAATTGGACGTCTGATAATATGATTAATGCAGTTAATGCGGTTATTTATCAGAAAATAACTCTTCGAGAAAGTTGTGAGAGGTTTAAGTTTCCAAAAAGTACACTTGAAAGAAAGGTATGATAAACATAATTATTATGTTTAAAATATTTTTTGATTAAATATAATTTTATTATAATATATAGATAAGAAAAAAAAGAAATGATCCTAACTACAATGCAGGCAAAAAGGATTCACTGGGACGAATACATACAGTTTTCACTGAAGAAGAAGAAAGAGAATTAGTATCATACATTCAACTAATGGAAGGTCGCTTGTTTGGATTGGGTGTAGGAGACTTAAAAAAATGGCTTTTCAACTAGCAGAAAAAAATAACATCAAACATACATTTTCTTATATTAAAAAAGAAGCCGGCCACGATTGGTACCAAGGATTTATGAAAAGACATCCTGAACTCTCTTTAAGAAAACCTGAAGCAACTTCTGCTGCTAGAGCGATGGGATTCAATAAAAGAGTGGTTACAGATTTTTTTCAACTCTTAGGTGGATTAATGGATAAATATAAGTTTAGACCGGATAGAATTTATAACTGTGATGAAACTGGTATATCTTCTGTACCCAAGTCAAAATCAAAGATAATTGCATCTAAAGGCCGGAAACAAGTTGGTTCTATAACTTCTGCTGAACGTGGAGAAACAGTCACTGTAGAAATCTGTATGAACGCTGCAGGCACATTCATGCCACCTTTTTTTATTTTTCCAAGAAAAAGATATAACTCTGAGTTTATGAGAAATGCTTCACCTGGATCTACAGCAGAATTCCATGAATCAGGATGGATGCAAAAGGAAATTTTTGAAAAGTGGATGAAACTATTCATTCAATTTTCTCATGCAACAAAAGAAAATCCAGTCTTGTTGCTACTAGATGGTCATTGTACTCATACGAAAAGCATTGAGCTGATTGATATAGCTCGTGATAATGGTGTTATACTTCTTTGTTTCCCCCCACATTGTACCCACAGATTACAACCTCTGGGATGTTGCATTCATGAAACCTCTTAGCACATATTATGACAAAGAGACCACGAATTGGCTCAGAACACATGGTGGTGAAGTAGTAACTTTAAAATATTTGGCTGAAATTTTCGGTTTAGCATTTATTAAATCTGCAACTATGACTACTGCGATTAATGGTTTTAAAAAAACAGGAATATATCCATTTAACAAGGAAGTTTTTTGTGATGTGGATTTTTGTGCTGCTGATACGACTAATTTACAAATAGAAAGTATTTCTTCTCAAGTTGTTGATTCTTCTGAAGCTGTGAATTCTGTTAAAATAGTTGATTGTACTCAAGTTGTATATTCTACAAAAATTAATGAAGGCAATTGTACACCAACTCCTGGGTGCTCTCATTGGGCGACTCAAACTCCTGTTATAGAGAAAACTGTATTTAAGAATATTTCACCAAAAGACATATTACCTGTACCACAACAAACAGTAGAAATAAGAGAAAAGAAAAAAAGAAACATCCAATTTAAAGGTAAAACTGCTATTATAACTGAATCTCCTTATAAAAAAACTTTGGAAGACCAACAAAATAGAAACAAAGGGTCTATAAAAAGAGGCGTTAAAAAAAATTTATTTCCCAAATCTAATGAAACTTCAAAAAAAATGAAAAATTCAGAAAAATCAAACTCTGAAAGTGATGTAGACTGTCTTTATTGTGGTGGTTATTATTTAGAATCAGTTGAAGCCTGGGTACAATGCATATTATGTTTAAAATGGGCACATTGCTCTTGTACTGGTGAAAACAGTAAAGATAAGGACCTTTACTATATATGTGATATATGTAAACCATAAGACTTTTTTATTACTTTAGTTGGTAACGTTTTTTTTCAATTACATTTTGTGATATACTAATTAATTTAAGATGTTCCTAAGTTATGGTTCCTAATTAGTATATATAAATTTAATATTGTTATCTTTAATTATAAAACTATAAGTTATTCTAAAAGTTGTTTTTGATATGAATTTTCATGATGTTTAATGTTGTTATTTCAAATTAATTAATTATTACCTAATGGTGCTTGTATTTTATTACATTTAGTAGGTACCTACCTAATAATATAGTAATATTAAACACTAAATATAAAATTTAAGACTAAAATTGTTATAATTAATATAAATATGATATTTTTTTTGTGTAAAGTAACTCATTAAACTTATACTACTTCACTATTATATTGTTAAATTTTAATAAAAATTTGATTATGATTTTCAAATATGTATAATGTTACATTTTTAATTAAATATTTTTTATCATTAACATAGGTTTAAAAATATTAATAAAAAGTTTTTGAAAGTTCTAAATTAATTATTGACTATTCAATAATATATGTATACTTTCATTTTATATTTGCCTTCTAATATTTTCAAGTAATTTGATGTACTTAGAAATATTTAATGAGTACTTCATCTAACGCTATAACCTGTTCCATCTAACCACAAACATGGGGTAAGATGGGAAATATTAAACATTTTCAAAAAACAAAATTTAGTTGTTAAAAAGTTTAAAAATTCGATTTTGATTTGCAAATTTGGAAAGTTCATAACATTTTCTATAGAAAAGCACTTAAAAAATTTAATTAATAATAAAATAATCTCATAATAAATGAGATTTAAGTTAAGTGTCTCATCTTACCCTAGTTTCCCCTAATATATTATAAATAAAATGTCAATATAAAGAAATGACAATACAATATATTAATAAATAAACGCCTATTAATATCATAATTAATTTCATCCTCGAGGCTGGCTTCCTAATTTAATACTGATATTCATGTTTCATATCTCACTTTTGACTTATTTATTGTAAGTTGTAACATTATGTACAATAAATAATATATTTCAGGTAGTATAATATAACATTTTATTTTCTGTATAAAACGTAAACTCGGTAAATTTCATATTTTTTTTATCCAGAAAATTATAATTTTATTTTTCAATATTTATCTCTTGTGCATCGTGTATCGTGCTACCTGTGCATATTCGTAAATCGTAAATGATAAATCGCTGCATGATTATAACGACTTTTGCTGTGTCGATTTTCGCTCGACACTCGTTCCGTTCCAGTCAGTGAGTCCGTAAATTGTTTATAAGACGTACCTATATAATATATTAATATTATACAGATTTTCTCATCATTCCAAATTTAGTTATGACTTATGAGTATGACGTATTCATAGTTGTGAGTTGTGACCAATCATCGGAGATTTCGTTTGCCAATTTTACGTGTTCCATAATAAATAATAATAATAAAATTAGTCCTACATCTAGGACTCGACACGAAAATCAAAATAGTTATGAAAAAAAACAAATCAAAAGAAAAAAAAACATACATTTCGAATTTGCAGTTCTAATAATAATTTGAAATATTAATACAATTATAAAATATATTTTTTTATCGTAGTGTGAACATCAGCCGTACAGTGAAATATATTAAACGAATGAAATTAATAATAATAAATATTATGTCAATGTCAATGTGTATCTTATTAATGCTATTGCAAGATTTTATACGAGTTATAAAAATATCATTATTTAGTCATAAAATAATAGCGTATTTATATGTTAAATATAATTTATTATGTATATTCCTGCTCCAGAGATACAGGTGTGCAAATCACAGTGTTAAATTTTAATTCGAATTTGAATGCAATGATAAACTATCGTATTCGAAAAAACGATTCTGAGCGAAGTTCAGTCAGATAATGTAGGTATTGATTAAAATTTTGACATTTTTTAATAAATATTTAAAACGCAAAAATTTATCACTCATATAGGGACCATATATATACCCCAGCTCCCTTATACATTTATGGAAAATTTATCTAAATTTCGTAATACAATCGACAAATCATACTGAAATCATGAATTATTACAATATAATTAAAAATTCTAAATTATGACCCTTCAAAATCGCGTACAAAACGTCAACTAGGTAGGTATTAAATCATAATACTAATTTTAGATTCTGAGCGAAGCGAAAAATGTATTGGTTTTACAATGATGTGTGATTATTTTTTGTTTTTTTTTTTTTTTTTTTTTTTATGTCTGTGGACACTTTTACTACCCGAAAGAATGCTCCGATTTGCACGAATAGCATATGTTTCCGGTAGGAAATTGGATGTAGTTGGTACTTTATTTAGGTCATTTTTCGATTTTCTCAAAATTGACGCTATGCGGTAGAAAAAACGGCGAAAAAATGACGAAAAAACTGCATTTTTCGAGAAAAATGAAATTTCGACGAATTCGATTTCTATATTTCACGATAACTCAGGCAATTTTTAAGATAGAGACCTGAAATTTTATTTGGATGTTCACATAGCTACTATATATATGTGGTATAATTTTGGAACCCTTACATTAATTTTTCTCCAAAATATACGACTTTGAGTATTTCGTAAAATTCACGTTTTTACGTATATAATGTGTGGTAAAATTGTCAATTTTGGGTATTTTGGTCTGAAAATTTTACTGAAGTATACTTACATATTACTTAACATCATACTAAAATATTAGAAAAATCCATTGTCAAAATTTTTTTTTCTAGCCGTTTTAAGTTGATATTTTTAGGAAAACGAAAATCTTAGAATCCATACGTATAAATATTCTGAAAACACTTTCACTACCTGAAATAACCCTTCGATTTTCTCCAATAGCGAGTTTCAGATGTTAAAGTGGATGTAGATGGTACTTTATTTACAAGCCCGTATCCAGGGGGGTTTGAGGGGTTCAACCCCCCCCCCC